>PVHY01008122.1:0-41520 GCA_004024945.1 Uropsilus gracilis
TTTAGTAATGCAGGCATTATTTCCTCTTTGAATGTCTGGTAGAATTCATTTGTGAAGCCATCAGGTCCTGGGCTCTTGTTTTTAGGTAGGGTTTTGATGACTGCTTCAATTTCGCTGCTTGTGATTGGTTTATTTAAGTTCTCTATATCTTCTTTGTTTAATTTTGGGGAGCTGTATCTTTCTAAGAATCTATCCATCTGGAGATAATACTATTGCTGCTTAAAACACTAGTGCTTCACTTTCTTGAGGGGAGGTAGTTTGAGTCAGCATGTGGTTTCTAGTGCCAGAAACCTGGGTTTGAGTTCTGCCTGCATAACTGACTGTTTTTTTTTTTTTTTTTTTATTTTATCAGTAGTTTAAAAATTGTCATTTCTTTTATGAGGAAAGGAGAAAATACCTTATAAACCCTAAGGCAATCTGAAAAGAATATTACTCTATGCTTGCACAGTAAATCTGATTGACACATCAATAGATATAATTTTGTATTTCTTTTCCAGGTGCTTTGGGAAAAAGGACACGGTTCCAGCAAAATTATGTGGCACAACTTATTCTACATGTAAGAAGGGAAGGGGAGGTCTTTTCAAGTTATGAATTTAGTCCAGCACCTACTCCTCAGGAACATTTAACCAAGGTGAGCAACTTATTTAAGGGAATAGCCATGTCTGATAGTTTCAGTAGTTGATGTTTGTAGAAACACTGAATAGGGTTGCAAGAGGAATTATTTTTGTCTCATGTGGAGCTTTTTAAAGGTGACTGGAGTGGTGTGGGGAGGCAAAAAAGAAAAAAAAAAAAAAGCCCTGCTAGGCACCACTCAGTGGTGCACGCCTGTAATTCCCGCTACTTGGGACACTGCGACTAGTTGAGTCTGCAGGTTCAAGACTACCCCGGGTAACATAGTAAGACCTAGTCTCTTTAAAAAAAAAAAAAAGAAGAAGAAGCCCTTTCTTTAACCGTTTTT
Organism: Uropsilus gracilis; assembly: GCA_004024945.1. NCBI lineage: Eukaryota > Metazoa > Chordata > Mammalia > Eulipotyphla > Talpidae > Uropsilus > Uropsilus gracilis. The sequence continues at coordinate 959 of PVHY01008122.1, forward strand.
GCCTGTAAGAGTTAAAATTTGGTTTTTCTTTTAGACATCAGTAAATATGAACAATGCAGTTACGTGCAGTTATTCATTTCCCCCTTTGAAGAAATGTAAAAGGCTAACTCTGATGACTGAATTTTCTAACTGCTACCATATTTGCTGTCATACTTTTGCCTTCTGTGGGTATTTTCAAACATGAGGGGCCTGACTTCCTTGGGTATTTATAAATATGTAAAGAAATAACAAGATTCCTTTTCTCCAATTTTTAAATTTGCCTTTCTACTTGGTAATTATTGGACTGGTTGTTGCCTTTGTATATCTGTCCTGACCTGGCTGATGCAGTCTTTTAGTTTGCATTGATGGCTTTTGGTCCATTTGCTGACTTGTAGGCCTTTTTATCAGTTCCTTTGGAGGACATTAGCATTTGTATTTTCTTTTTTCCAGAGACCACAGGTTTGCATTTTTGGTTTTGCTTTGATTGATGTTACTGTCCTTGAGCCTATGTTTTGCTGCCTCTTAATTTCAGAACCTTCAAATACCTTGAATACTTTAAAATTGCACCTTCATAGGAAACATAAGCATATTCATCATCAGTATCATTGATGAGACATACACAGTAGTGATGACTATATGTGTTCCACATATTTAGGGTAAATCCCATGCTTATTAATTTTTGTGTTAAACGCTTGATAGAAATTTTTTAGATATTTAAATAATAACATGAAGTTCACAAAAACATGCATACTGCAACATGAAAACAATGCATCTGGGTGGTGTTTAAAGACCAAACTAAATATCCCCCATGCAGCACTCATTGGTTTGTTGCTTTAAGACAGCAAACTTTCATACAGATCTGAAAGATCTCAAACTTAGTAGCTGCAAAGTCAATTCTAGCATGTGATTTTTTTATTGAATTCATATTCGTGAACTGTATTATCAAGAATATTCATGGAGATACCGCCTTATACTAGTAAGAATGGCCCACATCCAAAGAACATGCAACAATAGGTGCTGGCAAGGATGTGGAGAAAAGGGGACACTCTTACACTGCTGGTGGGAATGTAAACTGGTCCAACCTCTATGGAAAGCTGTATGGAGGGCCCTCAAATTAATGAAAATGGAACTACCATTTGACCCAGCAATTGCTCTCCTGGGAATTTACCCAAAGGTAACTTCAATATGGGTACAAAGGACACTTGTACTTGGAAGTTTATTGCAGCACTATTTATAATTGCAAGTACATGGAAGCAACTGAAATGTCCCAAAACAGATGACTGGATGAAAAAAAATGTGGTATATATACACAATGGAATATTACTCATCAATTAAAAATGACAAATTAGACGATTTTATGATAATATGGATGGACTTAGAAGAATTCATATTAGCAGAAACAAGTCAAAAAGAAAAAACAGAAACCAAATGGTTTCACTACCATATGGGACATGGGAAAGATAAACAAAATCCATGAAGACAAGTCAAAACAAGCCAACAACCAAATTGAAGTACACAACCTGGGGGGTGGGGGTGGAATGGGACAGTATAGGAACAGTTTGGAGTGGGGTGAACCCCAGAGATCACAGAGATGTGAAATTCATATATAAATAAATTATTTAAAAAAATTCAAGACAAGAAAAATTATATGGTGCAGGAGAGCCCTAGGTGAATATCTTACATGCCTCGCCTCTTTTGCAAGATTGTACAAGGTTATGTGCCAAAACTATCCAGAAGTGCAACCTTGTGTAGCTTCAGGCTTTTGCTCAGTAAGGTAGATAACGCAGTTTTTACACAGTGAGGGCAATCTGAAGCAAAAGGAAACATAGCTATGATGGGTGCACAGTAACAGTATCATCAACATCTCCATCCTGTCTTACAAACTGCTGCTGGTTTCTCAGTTCAAAAGAATCTTAGGTGTTTCAAGTGGTAGTTAAGTGGAACAGTATTTTAAATTGGGGGCATGTAGAACAGTGAGGCAAATAGGTGCTGCAGTAACTCATATAAAAAAGAGCTAAATAGAAACAGAATCTTGAAGGAAGTGCAACACACACACACGCACCTTTTATTTTAAAATTTAAGAGAGCCCTGCAACACCCCCACCCACCCACACCTACACACCCACCCCCACCCACCCTCATACTCACATCCCTTTTATTTTAAAACTTAAAGAGACCTGCGTTGAAGATGATGGCCACCAGGGTGTGCTGTGCACCGGCTTGTCCTGCCTTTTGAAAAAAAAAAATAGGGAGAGCTGCTTTTTCAGTGGAGACTGAGTATTCTTCCTTTGAGCAGGGGTTGCTGTATTAGTAAATGAAACTAGGTCTAAGTTCAGTAGAGTGTGAGGATGGACAAAGAAAGCTGCTCCTTTGAGCTTTGATCTTTGCGTTTTAACTGTACCAATAGAGGTCACCCGTTAAGAGGATGACCTTCACTGTAGATAGTTTCTCCTTATCAAGACTGACTTGCTTCACTCTGCTCTTAAAATTTGCCTAGGTTTTACGTTTTAGTTACCTTTATTGAGCTAGAAAAAAATTACATCATGTTTATTAAGGAATATTTATGAAATAAAATGCACCATTTTTGACCCTATCAAGTTTTGATACAAAGTTCTGTGAAACCAATGCCATAATTAAAATATAGAACTATTTCTATTATGCCAAAAAGTCCTCTCATACTCATTTCAGTTAATCACTTCCCTGCATACTGATCAACTGCTTTTTTTCTAGATTTTCCAATACATGGAACAGCTGCTATAATTTGTGTCTTGTTTCTTTTACTTAGCATCATACTTTTGAGATTCATCTATGTTTTGATGCCAGTACCTATACACTGTTTACTGCTCAGTGTTGCTTCATTATAAAGATAAAAGCACAATGTGTTTATCCATTTATGTGTTGGTGGACAGTTGAGGGGCTTAGAACATTATATATATATGTCTTTGAATAAAAATGTTTAATTCTTTTGAGTAAATACCTAAGAATAGAATGGCTGGGTTGTGGCATAAATTGATGGGAACTTGATGGGAAATGACCAAACTCTTTTCCAAAGTGGTTATGCTATTTCACATTCCCACCATTAATATATGAGAGCACCAGTTACCCATGCTTGGTATTGTCACTCTTTTAAATTTTACCATTCTGGTGAATATGTATAGTGGAACACATACATTATTTTAAAAAATCAATTTTAAGAAATATACAGAGAATGGACCCATTCTAAGTGTATAGTTTGATGGATATATACCCATTACTGCAGTCAAGATAGGTATTCCATTATCCTGGAAAGTTACATCATTTATAATGCTCCTTTGCAGTTAATCCCCCACTTCAATGGCTATACAAAGAATCAAAATAGTTGTAATATTTCTTTAGAGAACCTTTCTTTGTTGAATCATCTAAGCACCTTTGCTGAAAATCAATTGACTGTATGTACAACATGGACTAAAATTTTAGTCTCCATTTTCTTGCATTCATCTATATTTTTATCTTAATGCCAATCTCACATTGTATTTTTGGTAGTTTTCGAAGTCAGACACTCTAACACATGTCTTTAAGTCCTCCAGATTTTACTCATTTTTAGATTGTTTCAACTATTCCACATCCAGTTGAGAAGTGAAATTGGGGGTTAAGATTTACATTAGTTCTCTCATATATGGGTTATAGAGAAAACAAAAGGATAAAAAAAAGTTAAAACTAACAAACTGACAAAAGAACTAACACATACAGCAAGGGAGTGGGTAGGAAGAGAGAAATCAGAGGGGGAATGAGTGCAAGAGATCAAGATGATGGTTCTTGGGTGTTGGTGGTGGGAGAATCTTGGGGAATACGTGATGTAAAAAAGTATATATTTGTAAACAATAAAAAATTTAAAAAGATTTACATTAAAATTTAGAGACAGAGCTAGATTTTTTAAAAAAATTATTTATTTTTATATTTCTTATTGTTTGCCAACATAGCTCATGTTTGTAGACATGGTCCTCTCCCCTTCTCCCTCCTCCCCTTTCCCTGGTCGCTCCTCTCATCACTCCAATTCTTTTCTAGTTGTCAGTTGTTGGTTGATGATTGAGCTGTTGGTCTCTTTGTGTTCTTTCTGAAGCACTATCCTCCTGGGTGAAGTCCTGCATTCCTGGGGGACCACAACCTAGGCTGATCAGTTCTCCATGAATATCCTTAGGACAAGTCTCCCATGCATGTCAGCGAACTTTTCAGTCTAGTGTGTGGAGTGGTTCCCCACATTTCCCACTGACACTTCTTTGAGGCCTTGCTCCCCCATTGAGATGGGGGGGTCTCATTGCTCATGTTGAAAGTGTCTATGGGTGAGGAGCCTAGCCCTGGCATCAGAAATGTTGTTGGTGTTTTCTGATGACATATCTTCGCTCTTGTCCACAACCGGCTTGTGTTTCAGTTCCAACCATGCTATTTTTTGGACAAGTGATGGGTGTGTTCACGGCCTTTATTTCTTTGTCTCTTCAAGTATATCTGATCTGAGTTGTTGTTTTTCTCTATCAAGCAGAGGAATGACTGTGGTGGGAATGAACCAAAGAGGGGACTCCCCCCGCCCCCACCCACACCCCTCTGCACTCTTTGCATGAGAGAGTGCTCTTCCCAGCATCTCTCCTCCAGGCTGTGGCTCCTAGAGGGGGTTTGGCCCCTCCCATCCGTACATGGAGGCAGAGAGGGGCATAGCCCCTAGCTCCATGAAGGTAGCTAGGTTGCCCCAGCTTCTCCCAGAGAGGAGCAGCTTACCCACTCCACATGCACTCTCTGTGTAAGAGAGTGCTCCTTCCTGGCGCCTCCCCTCCAGGCTGCAGATTCTGGAGGGGTTCTGTTTTGTTTTGTTTTGTTTTTTTAAGTTTTATTTATTTGTATTTTTTAAATCACAACGTCGATAAATGGTTTTTGGGATACCTCCCCGTCCCTCTGGCACCCCCCCCAATTCACTCAAACCCCTCTCTTTGTTGTTTGCTAGTCTGTGTTGAATCTAGTCTGTGTTGAGTCCATTAGTCTCTTTCTTTCCTGTGGCAGTGTCCTTTCATTGGGTGAGGGACTGTGTTCTTGGGACCAGGCGAACCTTGCTGGTAGGTTTTCAGTGTTAACCTTGCATTGGGAGCCTTAAGCCCCACCTGCCCGCAGGCAGCCACAGGGGTATCTGAACACTTGGGGTCCTGGGCCATTGGAGCTCCTTTGACAGCAGGGAGTCAAGACAGTGAGGTACTCCAGGTATGCCCCCTGTGCCCTGAGAGCCTGGGATGGAGGCCCAGGTGGTGTTTTAGCCCCATCTACCAGCGGATGGTTACACAGGGTAGCCATCTGCAGCCCAAATGGGCCGAGGCATGGTTCCGCCAAGCCCTTTCCCCAAGGGGGCGTGGGACTGCACCTGCCTGGCCATCCAGGCCCCACCCCCATGCAGGGAGGTATTGGCATGTGGGTGGGCCTTGGGGGGGAATGCCCTTCCATTTCACTCTCACTCAGGATTTGGTTTTAAATGGTGGTGTATCAGCAGAGGCTTTCATACATTAGGTTCAATCTGTTTGTCTGTCAGTTGTACTGACTGTGTATTCCTTGGGGATAGAAGCATGCCCTTTATTTCTACATAGTAAAGTGTTCTCAAATATGTGTTTTAGAGGAAATAGCCTATTGACCATAAGTAGGCATTTTGTAATTACACAAAATGGTAAGCTAACCAACCAAGCAGTCAGTTGCGTATCATCTTTTGTATGAATCAGATTTAATTTTGGATCTCCAAATACTTGCTTTTGTTCTCCACCAGAATCTTGAACTCAATGATGACACCGTTTTGAATGAGATAAAGTTAGCAGATTGTGAGCAGTTTCAGATGCCTGACCTGTGTGCTGAAGAACTTGCTGTTATCCTTGGAGTTTGGTAAGAGAATGATTTACTTGCTACTTTGAAGTTAATGTTGCTTCTCTTATGTTGAGGAAATCTTTATTTATGGAGGTCCGTGGAGTTATGGATGAATAGAGCATTCTGTAAAGCTTACCAACATTGAGAAAGACTAGCTAGGCAGCTAATTAAAGGGCTCTCCTGTGAATTGATAGGCTAATCTTTTTCTCTTCTTCATGAGGAAAATTTTTTCCAGCCAGTCTTTTGAATAAAATTCATGTGATTTCTCTCTCTCTCTCTTCCTTCCAAGCCCCCTCTACCTCCTAACTCTTTAAGTCCTTCTGGAGCTGGTCTACTATCTATGAGACCCTAGCCCCAAAACAGATGTTCTACAAAGGTTTTAGTGTTGAGTTCCTCACCAACATGCAGTGTGTGATGGGCAAGGGCATGCCAGAAAAGTTGTTACCGAGATTGTGGGCTTTCAGCACTGACCTATAGTTGTAGCTTCTGCAGTGATGTCTTGTCATTCTCTGGGCAGGATAGGAATAGGCATTTAAGAAGGAGGACAATGACCTCCTCCTTTGACCTCTGAGTATATTCACATTTCAAAGGATAGCATTAATTTTTAATACTGTACAAACTTACTTGTGGTGGAAATAATTTTTCTTTTTTTTCTGTTTGAAAATAATTTCATACTTGGAAATAGTTGCCAAGTTAAAATTTTACAAAAACCTTCTGAGAATAATTTCCCAGCATGATTTCCATGTGTACTTTCATGTGTTTGCAGTAATCAAAGGTATTTTTGTACTGCTATTAAAATCATGAAAATGAATGTTTACATTTTATATCATTTAGTTTTCTGCACTGGTTCAGTTCACCAATTGTCTTTTCTATCACTGGCTCCACACTGGAACATAGTTGTACATTTGGTCATCATATGAGGTTACTTTCTCTTAAACCGAAATGGTTCCTTGCTTTGGCTTAACTTTCATGACTTGACACTTCGGAAATTTATATGCCAGTTAGTTTATAGTCTTCCCTTTAATGTGAATTTGTCTGATTTTTCTTTTTATTGAATGATTGAGTTCACTCTGTCATTAGCGGGCCTTCAGGGCAGGTAAGCTTTGTGATTCTCATTGTGTCCTGGCAGGCAGGTGGTGATTTGCCCTGTTCTTGGTTATGTGCCAGTCTTCTCCACCAAAGTTTAGTCTCCTTTATTTTTGTAATTAGCATTGCATAGAAAGGTACTTTCAGACTACATAAACACCAGGTTTCTCATCTGACATTTAATAATCTTCAGAATAGAATATCTCAAAAAGTTACAGTGTTGAAACTGGTTATAGTAGAAATTGTTGTCTTTTGGATAGGAAAACAAGCTCCAAATGACTAAGTGAATTGCTGAGAATCACAGTACAGCAATTAAAGGTTTTTCAGATCCCCAGTTCTGAAGTCTCCTGTATGTCATTTCTTAAAATCATTTTTGCAAGTTTCTTGTCAATTCATCAGAAAATTAAATCAGACCAATATGGATAACCTTGGGCATTTTATAAATTGAGTTTAATTATATTGACTTCACAGTTAGACTTTAGAGTTGAGAAAGAACTAAAAAAAAAAAAAAAAAGAAACAAGAAATGTCTTGTCTTCTTTTTAATTATATATATATATATCACATCATTGTGATCCCTGGGGGTCACCCACCACCTCTCCTCCTTGGCCACTCCAGCTGGTCCCCTCTCCCCGTTGTGTACTTTTGTTTGGTTGTCCATATATTAGTGAAACCATTTGGTTTCTGTCTTTTTCCTTCTGACTTGTTTCTGCCAATATGATTTCTTCTAGGTACATCCATGTTACCAAAAATCATCAAATTTGTCATTTTTAACTGATGCATAATATTCCATTGTGTATATACACCACATCTTTTTCATCCAGTCATCTGTCTTGGGGCATTTGGGTTGTTTCCAGGTCCTTGCAATAAACATCTGAGAACAGGTGTCCCTTTATACTCACATTGAGGTCTTCTTTGGGTAGATTCCCAGAAGAGCGATTGCTGGGTCAAATGGTAGTTCCATTTTCATTAGTTTGAGGGTCCTCCACACTGCTTTCCATAGTGGCTGGACCAGTTTACATTCCCACCAGCAGTGTAAAAGTTTCTCTCCATAACCACGGCAGCACTTGTTGTCTGTTTTTTAGATGTGGGCCATTCTAACTAGTGTACGGTGGTATCTCATTGTGGTTTTGATTTGCATTTCCATTACTGCTAATGACGTTGAACAGTTTTTCATGTACTTGTTCGTTATTTGGAGTTCCTCTTTGGAGAAGTGTCTTTTTAGATCTTCCAATTTTTTAAATGGGTTTTTGCTTTGTTTTTGTTAAGTTGTGTGAGTTCTTTGTGTATCTTTGTTATCAGACCCTTATCAATTGTATGGAGGGCAAAAATTTTTTTCCCACTTGGTTGGGATTCTTTTTGTTTTTTCTGTTGTCTCTTTTGCTATACAGAAGCTTTTTAGTTTGATGTAGTCCCAGCTGTTTATGTTTTCCTTCATTTTTTTGCCATCTATAGATGTGGCCAAAAATGGATTTCTGAATTGTAACTCATGAAGGATTTTGCCCAGGTTTTCCTCTATGTATTTTATGATTTCAGGCCTTATGTCCAAGTCTTTTATCCATTTTGAGTTAGTTTTTGTACATGGTGTGAGGGAGGTATTTTGGTTCATTTTTTTTACATGTTTTGGTCCAGTTTTCCCAACACCATTTATTGAAAAGGCTGTCCTTGTTCCAATGTAAGTTTTTCACTCCTTTGTCAAAGATTAGTTGACTATATATGTGTGGCTTTATTTCAGGGGATTTAGTTCTGTTCCATTGGTCTGATTGTTTTTGTACCAGTACCAAGCTGTTGTGTTACTATGGCTTTGTAGTATAGTTTGTTATCTAGAATAGTAATACCTCCATTCTCTTTTTCTGGTCAGGAGGTTTTTCAATAATTGAGGTCTTTTGTTATTCCATATAAATTTCTGTAATTTTTGTTCTATCTTTATGAAGAATGTTGTTGGAATTTTTATAGGGATTGCATTGAATCTGTAGATTGCTTTTAGAAGGATGGCCATTTTGATGATGTTAATTCTTTCAATCCATGAGCAGGGAATGCCTTTCCATTTCCTTATGTCTTCTATCTCTTAGCATTTTGAAGTTCTCCTTGTATAGATCTTTCACGTGTTTTGTTAGGTTTATCCCCAGGGTTTGGTTTTTTTTTTTGGTTTTTTTTTTTTTTTTGGTGTGATGGTAAATGGGATTTTTTTTTTTAAATTTCTTCTTCTGCTTGACTTTTTGTGTATAGGAAAGCTTCTGTCTTCTGTGTGTTGATTTTGTAACCGGCTACTTTACTGAATTAGTTTATTGTTTCAAGAAGTTTTTCTGTGGATATTTTTGGATTATAAAGAAGATGATTCTACATAAAGAATCATCTGCATATAATGAGAGCTTCAGTTCTACTTTCCCTATTTGTACTCCTTTTATGTCTTTCTCTTGTCTATTGCCCTGGCTAGAACTTTTAGTACAATGTTATAAAGTACTGGAGAGAGTGGGCATCCTTGCCTGGTTCCAGATCTTAATTGGAATGATTTTAGTTTTTCCCCATTTAAGATGATGTTTGCTGTAGGTTTGTCATAGATGACTTTTATTATGTTGAGATATGTTCCTTTTATCCTCAGATTTTTAAGAGCTTTTATCATAAATGGGTGTTGAACTTTGCCAAATACTTTCTCTGTGTCTACTGATATGACCATATGGTTTTTGGTTTTCTTCTTGTTGATGTGATGGATTATATTAATTGATTTTCAAATGTTTAACCATCCCTGTGCCCCTGGGGTAAATCCCACTTAGTCATAGTGAATAATGCTTTATATACATCGTTGGATTTGATTTGCCAGGATTTTATTTAAAATTTTTGTGTCCGTGTTCATTAGGGAAATTGGTCTATAGTTTTCTTTCTTCATGCTGTCTTTATTTGGTTTTGGTATGAGTGTGATGTTTGCTTCATAGAATGTGTTTGGCAGTTTTCCTTCTTAATTTCTTGGAAAAGCTTTAGTAGTGCAGGCGTTATTTCCTCTTTGAATGTCTAGTAAAATTTCTTGTCTTTAATACTGTTTGTTCTCTGAAATATTATGTGTGTAATCTCAAAAATATATAGCCTAATTAACAGTGTTTAATAGATTTCATGAGCAATTTGAATCTTCATTGTTTGTTAGAAACTCCTTGATTATTTTCTGAATCTTAGGAATATCTGAACAGTTTCTAAATCTTTAGGTTGGAAAATTAATAAATTAATAATTTGTATGAATGGAGTGTCTATGGAGTTTATAAACAGAGATTTTGTTAAATTCGTATCCCCATGCCACTGCCCCCTGTGAAGAGATCACCTGGACATTATGGTAGGCTGAGCTGGTTTGGAAAGGAGATACAGACAAGGAGAATTCTTACAGGTAGTAAATGTTGGGGCAACAGTGGGGCTTACCTAATGCTCCTTCCCTTATCCCCGTTCCATGACTGGCCTCCTGCTTGACTTTGATTTTATCCAAAGTCCATATGCTAGAACTTGCCTGTATCTCTTAAACCTTAGTATTCTAGATTGCTTTAGTGTAAAGTAACTGTGGAAGGAGTACCTTAAAAAACATCATCCTGTAGTAATTCACACTGTCAGAATAGGGAAGGGTAATTCTTTTTAAATTAACAGTTGGATTTAAGGAATGCATAGTAATACATTCTAAACCTATGTTTGTAAATTATAGAGTTGTGGCCTGACTGACTATACTGTAATAATTTATAATGAGCCTGTAGTAATTCACTTATCTATGTACATTAAGCAGTGAATTTAGGGTTGGAATTTAGTATTGGAATGTGAGAGATGAAAGTTAATCCATTTTGGATGAGGTTCTTATTTTGGAATGACTTTTATGCTGTTATTCACTCATTAGAATCATAGAATCTTAGAACTGAAAAGACTCGGGATTAACTGAATCATTTTGTGATCTCGTACATAATTCCTTTGCAAAGTTAAACTAGAAATGTCTGCATGTGTGTGTGTGTGTCCCATATGTATTTTAAGCAAAATAATTTCATAATTGCCCCCCCCTTTACTTTTTTCTTATCAATAATTGTAGGTTTATTTTAAGATTATTATTTTTTGGAATGTTCATCATTACTTTTAATAAGAGAGATATAGGTTAAAATCACTTCAAAATATCATCTTACAGCTGTGAGAACAGGACATTTTAATATCTATTAAGGTAGTGGTGGTTTACAACATGGCATATTATTAAAGAGCGTGAACTCATATCTTTTGTGATGTATGTTACCCCACCATATCCACCATCAGGGCACAAACAGTTCTTTACTGCAGTCCACTGGCTGCCTTCACATCCTGCTGTCACCTTCCCCATGCCCCTTTGTTAGACTTTGTTCTACAGTCAGACTTAAAGAGTTGTCACTGATTTGGTTCTGTCTGACCCCTTGTTTTTTGTTTCTCTTATGTCCCATATGAGTGAAACCATCTAGTATTTGTCTTTTTACTTCTAGCTTACTTTGCTTAGCATCATCCTCTCCAGTTTCATCCATTCTGAACATTTCATGCTCATAAAACCCTCAAACAGTATTGGAAATTTGGCACTGTTTTGTGGGGTGGAATTTTGTTTTCATTTTGATATAAACAATATTTATATAGAGAATAATTTCTATAATATGTAAATGTGTTATATAATATAATAATAAAAATGAACCTGCTACCAGTTTCAGAACTAGACTACAAACACCATTAACCTATCTGTGCTGCTTCTCTATTTCATCCTCCTCCCTCTTAAAAGATCATCTCTATCCTGAAATTTAGTTTTTCATTTTCAAAATGTATATATTTGTTTGCCTTTTAGCCAATTACTTCATTTAATTGTTTTAAATCTTTATAAAAGTGGCATTGTCTTACTATATGTAACCTGTGATTTGCTGTTTTCATTTACTGTGTCTGATTCATTCATGTTGTTCGATTTAGCTGCAATTTACTTTGCAGTCATTTACAAATATTCACAAGCTGGTACTTGGGATGTGATTCCTGATATATATATTTACAAATTTCTCTACCCAGGTTGGAATTTTGAGTTCAGGACGTATGAATGTTCACTTCAGAAGACAGTGCTAAATGTTTTCCAGTATTATGCTACCAAATTTGAGTTCCCTTTGTTCTGCCTCTTTGACAGTATTTTATCTTTTTGTCTCTCCAATGCTTATAGTAACATTTTAATTTTTCTGTTTGTTTCTGCATGTTTTTGATAAACAGGATTTGGTACCCAATTAATTCTTTAAATTTTCTTTGTATAGTTGCACAGATTGATTTCCTTTTTCCTAGTAAAGTATGTTTACATTTAGCATGTTAGCTACATTTTATTTGTCAGCATATTTTTTTGTTTCATACTTATAACCTGCATTTTAGTTATAACCTGCATTTTAGAATTAACTTACTTTTTTTTTTTTTAATTTAAAGCACAAATTTCCAAAGGAATAACCCAGTGCATAAGCTAACAGAAGAGGAGCTGCTGGCATTTACATCAGTGAGTCATCTTTTTCCTATCCATTTGATTTTTTTTTTTTTTTTTACTGGTAAATTGTTATGCCTCAGGTATATTCTTGCCTCATATTGCTCATGTTGGAACATTGCTATTTAAAGATTTTTAAGGGGAAAAAAACTCCTCTTTTTAGTTTCCATGCAGTATATATCTTGGTACTGATTTATTTTTTTATTTTTTGCTGGGTACAGTCTACTGATGGTACTTGACAAGGTGAGGCTCCCTAAACCCCTCATTTTCTCCAGGGGATCTGAGAAGGAGCAGTGATAAGGTCAGGGGGTTCCCAGTGGAGGAGTGGGGGAAGGACTTCCCAGGAGCTGAGGGCCTTCTTCTTCCTCTGGTGCTCTCACTGGGGCTGGTGGTCCAGTAGGCTCTTATTCCTTGAAGGTCATGTGGACCATGAGATTCACCACGCTGTTGCTATAGCCAAATTCATTGCCTCTCACTCAACATGCCACAACTTTCCAGAGAGAGTATCCATAGTAATCTGGGAGGCAGTGATGGCATGGCTGGTGTTCATGAGTACCTTTCCAATGCCAAAGTCCTCATTGATGATCTTGACTAGAGGGGCCAAGCAGTTGGAGGTGCCAGACAATCTTGAGAGAGTTGTACTGCTCATGGGTCATGCTGGTCACAGACATGGGGACCTCAGCAGAAAGGGGGCAGACATGATCCTTTTGGCCTTAGACTTAAGGTGTGCCCTGACCTTCTCCAAAGTAGTAAAGAAGCCAGTGGGTCCACAACTTATTCAGCACCACATTGCTTCTTTTGATGTTGGCAGGATCTTGCTCTTGGGATATGGAGATAAACTTTCCATTGATTACAGACTTCCCATTCTCAGTCTTACTTGTGCCATTGAATTTGCGATAGGTAAAGTCACAGTAAGACATGTACAACATTGATGGCAACACTATCCATTTTACTAGAGTTAAGAGTAGTCCTAATGACTTGATACCCAACCCCATTCACTATGATGTTCACCATGTTACCTCAGGAATGAGGCTAGCACTACACCAGAAGAGGCAGCTGTCTTTTGTATGGGGAGGAACAGAGAGCCTTGCTATTGATTTAAATGTAGCCATTTTTCTTTGAACGGTCTTGAATTTGAGGGTAATAACCAAAAATTTCATTGTTTTATCCTAGGGATTAATCTACTATCTCCCACAAAATAGGTGTTCACTAATTATTTGTGGAATGAATATTTGTGGAATGAATTATTTGTGGAATGAATTATTTGTGGAATTTGTGGAATGAATGAAATGACAGAGTATTGAGTCTACTCCAAAGCCACTGTGACTGAAAAAGATGTGGTATATTTTCACAATGGAATATTATGCATCAATCAAAGAAGACAAATTTGTCATTTGCAGTAACATGGATAGAGCTAGAAGGAATCATGTTAGTGGAAATAAGTCAGAAAGAAAAAGAGAAATATGGGATGGTCTCATTTATGTGAGGGATGTAGAAAAAATTTATTTCGGACAAGAATAATTTATTTTTAAAAATTTATTTATATATATATTTCACACCTTTGTATTCCCTGGGGTTCTCCCACCACCTCCCCTCCCTGACCACTGCCACCCATCCCCACACCCCCAGTTGTGTACTTTAGTTTGGTTGTTAGCTTGTTTTGACTTTTCCTCCTGACCTTTTGTTTGTTTTTCCTATACCCTATATATTAGTGAAACTGTTTGTTATGTCTTTTTCTTTCTGACTTGTTAAAACTGCCAACAGAACTTGCATAGAGCAAGAGAAAAGGAGGAGGGTGAAAATGGAGAAGGGCACAAAAAATTAAGATGGTTCATGGGTGATAAGGTGATGGGATAAACTTGGGGTAGACAATGATGTAATTTATAAATATGTACATATGTGCAACCAATAAAAATTAATTGAAAAAAGAACAAGTCAAATTGATAAAGACCAAATTTGGAGAAGTATATATTGAAAAGGATAGATTGAGTAATAGATACTTGAGAATTTGGGATCAAAGAAAGATTTTCAAGAAGAGAAAAGCTGTAGAGTGGGGAGGGGGGGAGTTAGTGTCTTTTGATTTTATGGATAAGAAGAAGATACAAACATTTTTAACGAACACAAATTGTTAAAGATACATCTTTTTTCAGAAGCATTTTTATTATCCTAGTTAGGAAACCAATTAGAATTCTGATGCTTTCGTTCTTTGTTATTTTTCAGATCAGGCAAAAATACTTTTATCTGGTAGACAGGAAAACTAGCTTGCTTAGTTGGTACTATAATATAAAATTTGCTTGTTACTGTTTTCTTTGTAGGGTTTTGGAACTGGCTGGGTATTAATCCTTTGAGTCTTCTTGGTATTGACTTTATTTTCCCCTTGAGTATTCTTAGAATTCTCTGGGGTTTATTATCATAGCATATCTGATTTTTAGGTACCTATGTTAAGTTTTTCCTATTCATTACATATGCCTTAAGTAATTTGACAAGTGATAAGTATTTTTAAGAAGATATATGAAGAAAAAGACCATTATGTACTCCAATTATTCATTCAGCTAGTACCAGTTGAATGTTTATTGTTTACCAGGCATTGTGCTGGTCATTGGGGATGCAACTGTAACCAAAGTCTTTGCCCTCATGGAGTTCACATCAATTTATTTATTTATTGTTAAAATTTAATTGATTAATTAATTAGTTTATATGTATGTTTCATATCTTTGTATTCCCTGGGGATCACCCACCACCTTCCCTCCTTGTCCACTCCCTCCCATCTCTCTCCCCTCTCCACTGGTTGTGTTCTTTAGTTTGGTTGTTAGCTTGTTTGGACTTTTCCTCCTGGCCTTTTGCTTTTTTTCCCTATTACCCATATATTAGTGAAACCATTTGGTTTCTATCTTTTTCTTTCTGTCTTGTTTCTGCTAATGTGATTTCTTCTAGGTACATCCATGTTATCATAAATTTGACAAATTTGTGATTTTTAATTGATGAGTAATATTCCAGTGTGTGTATATATACCACATCTTCTTCATCCATTCATCTATCTTGGAACATTTGGGTTGTTTCCATGTCCTTGCAGTTATAAATAGTGCTACGATAAACGTCCGAGCATGGTGTCCCTTTGTATAAGCAATGAGGTCTCCTTTGGGTAGATTCCCAGAAGAGCGATTGCTGGGTCAAATGGTAGCTCCATTTTCATTAGTTTGAAGGTCCTCCACACTGCTTTCCATAGTGTCTGAAACAATTTATATTCCCACCAACAATGTAAGAGTGTCCATTTCTCTCTGCATTCATGCCAGCACTTGTTGTTACCTGATTTTTTTGTTGTGGGCCATTCTTACTGGTGTAAGGTGGTATCTCAATTGTGGTTTTGATTTGCGTTTCCCGGATTACTAATGATGTTGAGCATTTTTTCATATGCCTGTTGACCATTTGTATTTCCTCTTTGGAGAAGTGGCTTTTTAGTTCTTTTCCCCATCTTTTGACTGGGCGTCTTGTTTTATTTTTGCTAAGTTGTGTGAGTTCCTTGTGGATCTTTGTTATTAAACCCTTGTCACTTTTGTGAAGGGCAAAAATTTTTTCCCATTCTGTTGGGCTTTTTTCTGTTTTGTCTGTTGTCTCCCTGTATAGAGCTTTTTAGCTTGATGTAGTCCCAGCTGTTTTGTTTTCCTTCATTTTTTTTGCCAGCTATAGATGTGTCCAGAAAGGGATTTCTGAAATGTAATTTGTTCATATCAATTTATATTTTTGTGGGAGAAATGTATAGATGAAAAAGCAAGAAATGACTGTTCAGTAGAATTGCTCAGGAGAATACAGCAGAGTGAGAGTCAGTGCTGGTGTCGATAGAACTGCATGGGGACAAGTGTCCAGATGGTTGTGATGACCAGACTGCTTGAGTTTATTCTGATGACTGAGGTCCACACGGTGTGGTGTGTGATAGGAAAAGTACCTGCTGGACTTTCATGGGAAGGATAGGCAGTAGTAACAGGCAGTTGATTGTGCTCCATCTTGTCCACACGCATCCTGAAAAGACACTAAGATACTCTATTTACATTACAATTTTTTTCCATGGGGGGGGGTCAGTATATAGCTTTACTTTCTTTAACCTCCTCCTATATTTTCCATTTAAAAGAAAAATCTTTCTCCATCCTTACTTCTTTATACTGTGAGGTCCTTTTGAGTAATTAACTCTGGTACCTTCTAATTGCTGGTAACTCATCCCACTTAACTTACAGTGAAGGCCATAAATCCAGATTTCATACTTTCTCCCATAGGACTTCTAGTTATATAATTTTCCTTCTTTCTTCTCCTCCAGCTTTCTTTCAGATCAGACCTGACCTTTGTGCTTGATGTCTTCTTAGAGGAAAGTTGTTTGATTGCATTGATTTGTAGTGCCAGGCGTAATCCTAAGCAGATCATTAATTGGTTAAGAAGTTGGACAAGAAACTCATATGTGAGTCTTTTGGGAGCCCAGTGCATACTTGGGGCTCTGCACTATTCCCTTCTTTGTTTTAGTCTAGAAGCACCAAAAAATATGCTAGAAAAACCCAGCCCCTTGTCAACTATTCCTTTTATTTACCAGTTCATTTTTTTGGTGCAAGTTACAGAAAAGGATAATATGATGACTTAGAAGTGGTCCTTGTTTTCAGTGAAGAGTTTTATTGAAATTTATTTCCAATGTGATAATATATCCAATGTAATGATATTAACTATAAATAATTATCTGTACATTGTGTATAACTCCAAAGAACACTTGAAGCACCAGGGAACACTTTTAAATGTTACTGTACTTCTGGACTCTTTAACTGTAACAAGGATCATATTTGGGCTTAAAATTATTTATCTACACTTCAGTGCTCTCATAGTTCCATAATTTAGGTAGTGCTTCGTAATGGTAAGGATAATCACTTCCTCTTTTCTAAAATGGGGGAAGGAGTCATGTGTCTTGAAAATTTGTTTTGAGCATCAATCTGCAGAATGTATACGAAGATACTTTAGAGTAGGTGGAACCTGGTAAACCCAGAGTCTTCAGTGAAGCAGTTATTTGGTCCCTGGTCTGTGGGACAGTGCTCCTGTTTCAAGCAATAGGGGTTCGTAAGTGGGTAAGACCTTTTTGTAGTTGACTGTACATATGGAAGACTGTAGGTGCAGTGTGAGAAAAGAGACTGCATTCTTTCTTGATAGGCACCATTTCCCCACCATGGCAACAGTGTACCAACCCAATTGTGAACTATTGAAGCTCTGAGGTATCTTCTCTGTTGATCAAAGAGCAAGTGCAATAGAAATCATAAATTCTCCCACTGGATGACTGGATTGATTGGAACCCTTAGAGTGATAAGAGACCTAGGTTATTGGGCATTTGGTAAAAGTTTTTGAATAAACTAGTTGATGGCTTATTAGATCTTCATTTTATTCATTTTAGTTTTTATGAAATGTCTTTATGGTTTGAAACAATGTTGAATCTCATTATTGCAGAGATTTTGCCAGCATTTTCACATTGGTGCAGTGTTTTGAAATACATGCAAGATAAATTTCAATTCAGCAATGTTAGAAAATTGTTCTTAATGGAATCTTTACTTTTTAAATTTGTCATTGTATTAGTGCTATTCCTGAGATTATGTTCACACGTTTCAGGAAAAAAGAATGAGTCATAGTAAAATAATCCATATTGTTTTAGAGAGCCATTTATGTTATATTCACTTGATAATTTAAAATTAGCAGTGTTACTACATTATTTCCTTTCAGATGGATTAAGTCTATGACTTTCAGTAATGCTTTTAATTTCCTTTCATTGTTGAAAATAGAAACAATTTAGTTAATTCATACAGGTGTTTCAGTTTTCATTGGCAAAATTTTGCTAAAGTTTGAATTGACACTGGCAACCTGCCTTCTGACTGTGTGCCCTTAGATCTTTATAAAAGAAAAAGGGAAAAAGACCTTTGGAAATTGTACATTTTATTATATGTATTTTATCTTTCTGTGATTCATTTTTAAACTATTTAATAAGTACCAGTGAAATTAATTTTCTACCTTTTTGTACAAAATAAAATGATTACCTGTTTTTCTCCTTGGGAATACTCATGTCTTTAAGACTTTAAGATTTGCAAGACAGTAGAGATACCTCTGATAGTTTGTGTTAGCATTACATGATGATGTTCATGTATCCTGGGTCATCCAAGATGATATTCTTTCAGTTTTGAATACTTGTCTCCCTAGATGTCATCACACATAAAATTTAGCAGATATATGATGAAGCTTATAGCTCTGAGAGTATAGCTTAGTAACTTTTAAAGGTGCAGGAGATTGGTATATGTTTTAATTCTTGTATCAGTTTGTAACTTAACTGTTATTATGCAGAGGTTTAATAAATATTTTTTGACTAGAGTTAAATTAAGTTACTTGTATTAATGCTGAAGAATGAGTAATAGGCTTATCTTAAATGACTCTTTTTTTTTTTTTTTAAACCACCATCTGTTTTCTTCACAGTTAATCGTAACTTCTGGTTAACAATTATTTGTGAGTTTTACTTCTAAGTATTTGCTTCTTTGGAAAGGGTTTATTTGCCTTCTGTTTTGCTTTTCTTTTGTATTTTGTAAGCTCTTTGTAGAGCTTCAATATCAATCCCTTATCAGATATAGCATGTGCAAATTATTTTCTCCCAGTCAGTGGAGTGTCCCTTTGTTTTGGCTACTGTCTCTTCTGTTGTACAGAAGCTTTTGAGTTTGATGTAGACCCAGCTCTTTATTTTCTCCTTTGTTTTCCTTCTAGAGATGATTCTTCAAAAATGTTTCTGAAGTTTATGTGGTGAGGTGTTTTGCCTGAGTTGTTGTCTATGTATTTTATGGTCTTAAATCCAAGTCTTTTATTTTGAGTTGATTTTTGTGTATGGTATGAGATAATAGTCTAGCTTCATTCTTTTGCATGTATCAGTCCAGTTTTTCCAGCACCATTTACTAAAGAGACTGTTTCAATATATATTGTTTGGCCCTTTGTCATAGGTTAGTTGACTGTTGAAGTGGTTTTATTTCTGTGCTTTTAATTATAACTGAAGTATATTACCCTTACACTAAGAATGATAAATAATATTGTGAGAAATGAAAGGAAATTTGAATAAGTGGAGAGACAGACCATGTTCTTGAATTGAAAAGCTCAATAATATTGAATTGATAATTCTTCTAAAATTAATCTATAAATTAAGTCCAGTAATATTCAGAATCCTGGGAGGAATTTTTTTTCCTTTGAGCAAAATGACAAGGTGATTTTAAAATTTATTTGAAGGGCTTGTGATCAGAATAATTTTTTTGAGATAAAGATATAAACTGGACAAAATACAGAAAACCAAAAGCCATACCAGATAACACTGAGAAAGCACCAATGATAGAGAGATTCTGGAGATGGTTTTATTTTGCTTGGAAGATGGGTATGACATTGGGTGAGTTTCTTGATTTCATTGTTTCTATTCCTTTGTGACTAGATATTTGTGTCTTTCATGAAGGGCAGCTGAAACTCTGATAAGCATTCAACAGTCTTTAAGGACAGTGGGCTGCCATGACTGCTGAAATATGAAAGGGGTACATTCATAAAGGAGGAATTACAGATAAGGATCTGTCCATCCTGTTTATAAACTTTGTCTAAGTCTCTGGCTCACCTATGAGCTACTAATGTATGAGACATAGTTTAACTCAGCTAAAGATGCAACTTGAGATTTGAGCACCACTCAAAAAGACCATGGATACAGGTTTAATCAAACCAAATTATTGAAACATGAAAGTCCAGCACTTTGGAACAGTACAACTAAATTCAGTCTCAACAATGTAATATTTGTATGTCTATAAATTGTCTGGCAATTGAAGAATGAAGAAAATGTGAATCATTCATAAGAAAGTCACTAAAGACTAGTACCAGTGGGGCTTAGGTATTGGAAATGACAGGAGTTAAAGAATGAAGCTTTTTAATAATATGCAGAGACACAAAGGAAAAATACTCATAATAATAAAAATGATGGATTTCCATGTGAAAGTAGGCACTGAAAAATGATCCAGATCTGAAATCCTAAAAATGAACATATAGTATATGAAATAAAAACGCATTGGTTTAGCTTAACCATTGAATGGAGGTAAATATAAGACTAATAGAAGCAATCAAATGACCAACAACTTGATCTCGCTGCTTCCTGTACAAAAATTTGCCAAGTACAGAAAAGAGCTGTGAAAGATGGTAATAGGAGGAGATTCAGAAACTCAGGCTTTGCCAAGCTTGCTACTAGATATTGTAGAAGAAATAAAGGTATAAAACATAGGATTTGCCTTCATGGAATTTTTAATTTAGCCAAGATCAGATAAACTTATGAAAATGTAATTAATAATACCAGACAGTTTGAACTGTGAATTAATAGCACAGATAAAGTCCCCTAACTGCTTAGAGAAAAAAGAAAATACCTAGGACAGAGAAAATATTTAATGAAAGAGGGCTTTGTTCACTAAAGGAGGATTTGAGCCTGGCCTTGAAAGACAGATGGGGTTTGGATGAAATGATAGCATTAGCCCAGGCAAAGAGGTGACAGCATGTGAGCTATGCTGGGTCTGTTTAGTGGGTTGGAAGATTTGTTTAGGACAATAGTGAGACTTAGGGGGGAAAGTTAAGAGTTGAGGCAGATTTTAAATGGTCTACAGATCAAGAATAGAGAATTTGGATTGCTGTTCTTCTGGGAACAACTTATAGACTAAATTTGGAATTTAAAACCTGTCATTTGGCATTGATTTTAACAGTGAATGCTCTTTTAAACAGATTGTTAAGATTGGAGAATAGTTCAACTTTTTATAGTATTTCTTTGTTCCTTGTAAAGTCAGCTTGAACTGGGTGGCATCATCTGATTTGGCTTTCATGTAGCCAGATAATTATACAACCCCAAGGAGAGCTCTGAGGTGGCTTTGATTCACTTGTGGAAAAAGCAGCTATCTTTAAAAGAACAGAATGGCTCTTTGTCATAGAAAAGGATCCTGTGACCTCTGGAAGATGATTTGAAATCTACAGTGATAAGAATGAAAAGGAAATTTATTTTTAATAGGAACAACACCCAGCTTCTCTTTGGTGTTACATGGTTGTACTTCTGGGAAGAAGGGTATTGTGGCTACAGTGGGAAATTAGCTGGGAAAAAAATCTCTGTATAGTTTGTGAAAATGTTAAATTTTATCCTTCAGTGTGAGTTACGGTGATAGCCTGCATTTTCTCCTTTCAAGCAGTTAATGGAGTTTCTTTAGATGTTAGATTATTATAGTTTCTGTTTAATATGAGTCTGAGTGTTAGTTCAGGGTACAAACTTCCACTCAGACAGGTAGAGCGTGTCTTTTTTTTTTTTTTTTGTTCCAAAAGTATCTTCTTACTCTCCTGCTGAAGTAGATTGATTCTTTAACTTTTAAATGAAATATTACTAGACTTCCTTGCAATAAAAAAAATGAGTATATGAAGGAATATATTCTTACAAACGCTTTCTGAACTAATGAGTCGTCTCTTAGTAAAGGTTTTGGTTAGTGAAATTTGAAATGAAAGAGAATTTCAAAGTAGCCAGACAAATGAAGGTGTTTGCATGCTCATACTTAATTGTTTTCTGCTCTTTTCCCTGATATGTGGAAGTGGTGGGAATGCTGTCTCAATATATGGTTGCAGATGGCAGGGTATTCTTTTATATTGTCCTGATTCTCAATGTGTTGCTGGATGGATATACTGAATTTCTTAAAGTTGCTCCTTTTTTAGTGGATATACACATAATTTAACTAGACAATATTTTGTCAAATAATTAACAGACTGCAGGTAAAGATAGATGGGCCCAAAAGGCATCTGCAACTGTATGTACAATCACATGCCAATAGTGTCTAGTGTAGTAACATTCATAGAAAAGTAGAATGGTGGTTGCAGGGCACCAAGGATGTATTAATGGGTGATGTTTCATAATGGGTATAGAATTTCATTTGCAAGATAGGGTGCTGGAGATGAATTGTATAAAATATGAATGTCACTAACACAGCTGTATACTTAAAATTGGTTAAGATGGTAAAATTTTTGGTTATATGTACTTTACAACAATTTAAAAAAAATAAGGGGGGGGAAATAACATTCAATAAAGTCTAAAAAATAACATTTATCCTAGGAATAAATGTACAAAAGATTTAAAAGACCTCTATACTGAAACCTTCAAAACACTATTAACAGAAATTAATAAAAGATCTAAATGAATGGAGGGATGAGACCAGCAGCCTCCTGAGGGCTGCCGGCACACCTGGGTCCCTAGCTGTCTGAGCTCCCTTTCCAGCGGGTAGCAAAGGGGGTGAAGGATCCTGGGTAAGCCCCGTAAGCCAGGTGAGCCCGGGAGAGGGGACAGGGTGGGGGTTTGATGGCCCCATCCACTAGTGGATGGCCATCTGCAGCCTGTATCGGGGGAGCCATGTTGCCCCTGCTCCTAGCCCAAGAGGAATATGGAAGGGCACAGGTTCAGCCATCTGGGCCCCACCCCCATGCAGGGAGGTACTGGCATGTGGTTGGGGGGGGAGGGAAGCCCCTTCCATTTCGCTCTCACTCCAGCTAAACTTCAAGAACTTCAAGAAGCAAGAACATGCGCAACGCAAACCCCATTATAGAACAGGTGAGGGATCATACAAAAATCCAGCCACAAGCCTGAGCTGAACACAGCAGGTGGACAACCGAGAGAACCAGTGTGAGACAAGAGAATCAGCTGTAAAAACATGATGCCAAGAAGCACACCTATGCACTCACCAGGCCAGGAAGCTCCAAAACCTCATTTCAGAGATGCCTTCTAGGAGAGCAAGGTCCCCTTCCCTACACTATGGGAGAAGAGAAGAAGACCAAAGATGGGATAATCAGCCCCACAGCAAAACTGCAAACTGAGGCAGAGGAGATGATCTACAAAGACCTTTCACAGATGCCTGTATCCACAGAGAAACTTCTTCACCAACACTGGCAGGGGGTGAGACCCCCCCTAATCTGACACCAGAGCCATAAGGTGAAGCAGCAAAGCAGCGGAGATGGAATTGGAGAGGACGGCCTGCAGCAAGAAAACATGAACAGATCACAAATGAATACAAACTGGCTGCCCAACACAAACTTAAGACTGAAAACCTGCTGGGCATGGTGGCTTGTGCCTGTAAGCTTCAACCATAGAAGCAAGTGGCCAGCGCTAGGGATCGCAGTTCAAGTCCTGCCTGGGGGCCCATAGTGAGACCTAGTTTTAAAAAAGTAGCTGGGCATGGTGGCGTGCGCCTGTAATCCCAACTACCCGGGAAGCTGAGGCTGGGGATTGCTTGAGTCCGTGGTACCCCAGGCAACGAGAGCCTGCAATTCCATGGGCAAAAATAGTGAGACCTAGTCACACAGTTCCCTTACCCAATGAAAGAACACTGCCAGAGGAAAGAAAGAGACTAATGGACTCAACAGACTAGTAAACAACAAAGAATGGGGTTTGAGAGAATGGAAGGGGCACCAGAGGGAAGAGGGAGGGGGAGGTATCCCAAAAACCACTTACCGAAGTTGTGATCTAAAGAATAAAATAATTAATATTTTTTAAAAAAGAATAAAACAAAAAATATTACAGTTGAAAAAAAATAAATAAATGGAGGGATGAGCCACATTCATAGAAATCTCTTTGTTTTACAATTTCAAATCTCAAATTATCAGAAATAATAAGGGGCAATCACTGTGAAGGCCTTGGCAGTTTAATTTTGTTGTATTTTGGTTTGGTGGAACTCTCCCTTTAAAGTTCATAGGAAAATGTACAGGGCTGAGAAGAACAGTACAGTCATGAAGAATGGAGCTGGAGCATTTGCATTCCCAGGTAGCAGGTTCTGTTGAGCACTCCCTTAATTAAGATAGTGTTTCTGGGTGGTCCTTGAACTGCTGGCATCAGCATCACTGGGGAGCATGTTAAAATTGAAAGTTTATGACTCCATCTCAAACACTATTGAATCCGAATCCCTGGGTTTAGGGTCACGTAACCTGTTTTTATACAACCTCTCTGGATTATTCATATGCACTTTAACACTTGAGAAACACCAAATTGAAACATTTTTATCTAAGGAGACACAAAGCAACCAGTGGAGCTGAGAGGCTAGAAACAGATCCATACATATTCACTTCCTGATAGATGACACCACTAACACTGTGCAGTGGAGAAAGGGTCAGCTTTTCAATAAATGGTGCTAGATTTAAATCCACAATGAAAAAATATATCATAACTCCTGTGTCATCTGTATTATCAAAAACCAGTTCCAATTGGAAAAAAAGTGAAAAGCATAGCTGTAAAGGGGGAAATAGAAGACTATATTTTTGAGACTTTAGGACAAACAGGAGAATAAAGTTCTAACTATAAAACAACAAAATGATAAACGATTACATTTAATACTAAGTACTTCTTTTTACTAAAATATGTCATAATTTTTTTTTATATCCACAAAAGGCAGGTTTATTATGAAAAGGAACATAAAGTAAAGGATGCAGCACAGACACAAGTGGGTGGAAAGAATTGCCCCTGAATGGGACAGGCTTGTGAGAAGAAAACACCTGTGTAGTGTCTTGGGATGAGAACTGCTGCCGTTAGTATTTTTAAATACTCAGATCAGTATCTTACTGGCACATCATATGTATTTTATGTGTCAAATAAGAATAAATTAATAATGTTATCCCTCCAACAGAAAGATAAAGGACTTGTGTTATAATATATAGAATATTTAAAATTTATTAAGGAAAATTGACAACCCAATAGAAAAATGGGCAAAGGACTTCAATGGATACTAAATAAAGAAGCAATGAAATGAACATTAACATACTAAAAGGTGCTTTATTAGTTATTAGAGAAATACAAAATCATTACCAAAATGCAGATTAAAATCATAATGAAATACTACTACATTCCCATCAGGGTGGTAAAAGTTAAATTTCAATATCTTTCTCTAGGATAATGCAACTAATTGGTAGGGTCTGGACTAGAATCCACTCCTTTTTCAGTACTTCTTTCCATTTAGCTATGCCTCACATATAAAACTGTGTGCCACAGTTTGGAATGACTTATTTATTTATTTATTTATTTATTTATTTATTTATTTGTTTGTTTGTTTATTTGTTTGTTTATTTGTTTGTTTATTTGTTTGTTTATTTGTTTGTTTATCTGTTTATTTATTTATTTATTTATTTATTATTCATTCATTCATTCATTCATTCATTCATTCATTCATTCATTCATTCATTCATTCATTCATTCATTTATAGACTGGGTCTTGCTATTTTTGCCCCTGGAACCGCAGGCTCATATTGCCCGGGGTGCCACGGACTCAAGCAATCCCCAGCCTCAGCTTCCCAGGTAGCTGGGATTATAGGTGCACACCACCACGCTCAACTCTTTTGGGACTAGGTCTTGCTGTGTTACCCGGAGTGGGACTTGAACTGCGATCCCCAGCCCCAGGCGCTTCATAGGCTGAAGCTTACAGGCACGAACCACCATGCCCAGCTGGAATGACTTATTTTCAAAGAGTTTGTGAACCTACTTTATTTGGGATTTGGAGAATATTTTCTTAAAACAAAACGTGTAAAGTAGGATATAAGTTTTTGAGCTGTTGCATAAAAATCTATGTAATACATAAGCCATGATGTACCTGAATTATAGCAATAAAAATATTACTGTAATGATGCAATATATTTATATGTAAACATAAATATGTAAACAACAAAATGCTCAATAAAAAAACAAATTGGTGACTAACGATGTCGTTCAAAATGAAATTAAGTTGCATGAGAGTAATCAGATTCAGTCCCTCATTGAGGTGACTGGTGAATGGTCTTTAATTAAAGGCCAAATTTAACTAAATTCATTGTTTCAATTCATTATTCTTATAAATTGCTGTGGTGATCATCTATAGGTAAGTTATAAATGTACATATAAAGAAAAATAGATGGACATGTAAAAAAAGGAACTGTGTTCATTAAGGATTTTCATGAAGCCACACTTGGCCAAATGAAGAAATATGGTTCATGACTTATTTGTAAGTTCAACAGAATCAAAAGTTAGAATTATTAAGACTGAATGCCAGTGAAACTACAAATATTGTAATCCATTTTCCTATTCCAGGAAATTTGCTGTGTTTGCTTGTTTGTTTGAAATATCAATTGTCTGTGCACTTGTGTATTTTATAAAAATTCCAATTGAAGTTCAAAAAAACATCACTGTATGATATATGACTTCTCTTTACAATGCTGTGTCTTTTGGAGAGTTTGCTCCCAATTTTATCTAGGTGAATGTCAGAAAACATTTTCATGTCATCTTCTTAGCACTGGTTGATGCTTTTAAATTGTTTGTTTCTGGAAGCACATCTGTGTATATTCTGCCTGTGACATACTCTCTCCACAGTACTTGCATTGTGTCCTTCAGTATGTAAGATGCTGGTGAAACAATGTCTGGGGCCCTGAAGGAACCAAACTGAATGATGGGATATAGCGTCTCTATGTAGAGATGGAATCAGTAGGTAAGGCAGCCAAGAAAGGTCTCAGGCATTTGAGCTGAGACTAGAAGGTTGAGACAGTGTTGGGTGGAGACAATGGGTTGGTAGTTTTAGGACTTAAATTGAGTGGAATGAAGAGCAGTGAACCTCAGTCAGACACGATAATGACTGAGTCAACTCTACCCACCCACTCATCAGTGGCTGCTTAAGTTGTAAGGTTGGTTTCCTCTCCATTGAGTTTGTGCCCTGAGCTGTTAGCCTGAAGAATTTCTTAAACCACAATTTTTTTCATAAGTCAATAGAGTATTAAAACATATTTTATCTATTTAATTTTCTTTTTCCCTAATGTCCACTATTATGGTTGTTTCTTATCTTGTGGGGCAGCAGTGTTTATAAAATATTTTAAACATAGTCTATCTGGGCTTACCTCCTTTCAGAAAGTCTTCATATCTCCTAGTCCAGTAGATAGAAGATAAGCACATTCTTTGGTGATATTATCCAGCCAGTTCCTTCTTTAAAGCTTTTCTAATAGTCTGTCAAGATTGCATTTTACTTTTGGTGTCTAGTGAGAATGTTTTATTTGACCTTGACATAAAAGTCCCAGTAAACCTCTTGTTCTCATGCCAGCATAGAAAATAATCTGACTTTGTTGCTTTTTTAAAGCTGGTCTTGAACTTTGACAAGCCTATGGCCCGAGCTGATCTGTACATCACAGCATTATTATTGGTAAAGTGAGTAATGTAGTGGGAGCCTGCACAGAAAGAAAAGCATTTTTCTTGACCTTTGTAGGGTCTCTTTGTAGGGCTGAAAATTGAGCTGATAAACCAAGATTAACAGGAGAAAAGCTCACAAGTTTATTTAACATGGATTTTGCCTTACAAGGGAGTCCTTCATAAGGGAATGAACTGAAGGAACCCTAGACTGAATGTATGCTTTTTATGGTAGGTTTAATGAGAGTGCTCAGTGTAAGGGAATATAAATCAGTCTGAGTAAATGTGGTACACTGGGGGATGCTTAGTAAGGCCTGCTTGTTGGGATCATTCCCTTTGTCTTTGGAGATAAGGAGGCTTTTTTCCTTCTAGGAATGGGGAGAGCTGCTCTCACATGAAGGTTTTATGACCCCTTTCAAATTTTACCTCATTTCCTGCTGGTCCTCCTGTGTCATGAAGTCACAGATGATGGCCCCTCTAGTAAGGTGAAGAGAAAGAAAGTAAGTGATGTCACTGCTCCTTCGTAGATAGTTTTCAGTGCACTTTGTAAGGTAAATGGGTTATCAGGGTTTTCACACCTTCCATCCCTCTATAACCAGCACTTGTGGTATTATACCCAATGGGTGTGCACATGTTTAATACACTTAGGTCTAGGATGGAGGGATTAAAAGAGCAGCATCACTGGCGGGGAGGAATACAAATGCCTGTTTCCCTTGTTCGCTATTAAAAATCCTGTGCAGATGAGGCCAGTGGCTCCAAAATTCTCTTTTAAGCTGCTAGAACCAATGGTAAACCTACCTGAATTGGAATGGTTGCAAAACACACTTAATGAAAAAAATTCTTTCGAAAATTCTTGAGATTACATTTGTTTAAAAATCTACCAGCAATGGTAAGGTCTCCTAATTCCCAAAATACAAACAACAATGTAAACTAATGTTACTGCAATCAAAAAAAAAAAAAAAATCTTCTGCTAGATAGTGTTACACTGTGTTAAAGAGGTGTTTTTTTTTTTTATCATCTGTTTCATCATTTGTTTTCATGGTGCCATATATAACTATGTGGGAAGCTTTTCTTTTGGGTATATTTAAGTTAATGGAAACTTACAAGCTTATATACTAATTTTTTTAGACTATATTTCATAGAGATAAGCATAGTTTAATTTGCAAAGTTAGTTATGAAAGATTAAGACCACCAAAAAGACCCGCCATCAGGCAGCCTAGGCTGTCTGCATGCCCGGGGTCCTGGGCCATTGGAGCTCCCTTGCCAGTGGGGAGCAAAGGCGGCATTGACCCTTGGTTAAGGGAGGGAAGAACTGGTAGGGTTTTA
This sequence comes from Uropsilus gracilis, assembly GCA_004024945.1. NCBI lineage: Eukaryota > Metazoa > Chordata > Mammalia > Eulipotyphla > Talpidae > Uropsilus > Uropsilus gracilis. The sequence goes on from PVHY01008122.1 coordinate 29,893, forward strand.
GCTCCATCCACAGTGAATGGTTGTTGCATGGCGCAGCCATCTGCAGCCCAGATTGACCGAGGCATGTTTCCCCCAGCCCCTAGCCCAAGGAGGGCTAGGGACAGTGCATGCATGGTCATCTGGGCCCTGATCCAATCCCACACAGGAAGGAACTGGCACACAGGCAGGAGAGGGGGATGCCCCTTGCATTTCACTCTCACTCCAGCTAATCTTCAGGAAGAGCAAGAACATTCATAATACAAACCCTATCATAGAATGGGTGAAGGGCCAGGTAAAAATCCAGCCCACAAGACTGAGATGGACACAGCAGATGGACAATCAAGAGAACCAGTACATGCGAGACAGGAAAAACAACTATGGAAACATGATGCATGCATGAAGTACACTACACCTGTGCACTCAGGTCTGGAAGACCAAGACCTCATATTGGAGGTGCCTTCTAGGAAAGCAAGACACCCCTCCCCAGACTGCAGGAGAGGAGAGGAAAGCCAAAAACTAGGGGCATCGGTCCCACAGCATAGCTGCAAACTGAGGCAGAGGAGATGATCTATAATGACCTTTCACAGATGCCTGTATCTATAAGAAACTTCTTCACAGACACTGCCTGGGGGTGAGACCCCCTAATCTGACACCAGAGCCATACGGTAAAGCAGCAAAATAACAGATGGAATTGGAGAAGACGGCCTCCAACAAGAAAGCATGGACAGACCACAAATAAATATGGACTGGCTGCCCAACACAAACTTAAGACTGAAAACCTATCAGCAAGGCTAGCCTGTTTCCAAGAACACAGCCTCTCACCCAGTGAAAGAGCAGCACCGCAGCAAAGAAAGAGACTAATGGACTTAACACAGACTAGTAAACAACAAAGAGTGGGGTGACACCAGAGGGAGGAGGGGAGTGGTCCCAAAAACCATTTTACCAAGGTTCTGGATTAAAGAATAAAAATAAAATTAAAAGAAAAAAAAAGAAAAAGATCACTGAACAGATAATTGCATTAGAATATAAAGTCTGTAAGGACAGGACCTGTTTCTTTTGTTTGCTACTTTGTTGTTGGGCCCCTGTGTGCACTGCCTTGTACTGTGCCTTGTGCTCAAGTGAATTAATAAAAGCCATTCTTTTGAGTTTTCTCCCTTATTTCAATATTTGTTGCCTACTCTGCCTCCTCTATTACCTTATGAATGTAGTACTATGTCAAAGTTCTTTGCTGAGACTACTCTTATTTTACTGATGTATCCTGAGTAGTATCATTCGTTTCCATGAGGCAATCATACATTGATTATCAATTTAAATGAGCATGAGTTCAACTGGAGAAAGTGTTTTTAAAAAAGTATGAAGATATTGTTCTGGGGACCAAGAGACTAAGTTAGGAAAGTGCTGCTTATGAAGGTATAACATTGAGCAAGTGATTGAGCCTGTTGGTGCTCCATTTTCCTCCTAATTACAGGGTGATTGGCTTAGAGTTGGAATTGAAAATTAAAATACTGGTAGAGGTTGGCAGGTGGTACCAAGGGTTGACTTTAACCAGGCTGGTATGGACTGTGATGCAATTCATTCCTCATTGAAGAACTTTTTGTTAATCTTTAATAAGAATTTGGAATATTAAATGAGTTTGATCCGGGATAAACACTTGCATTCTATTACTTTAGTGGTTTTAAAAGCTGGCTACACTTGGGGAGTGTTTCAAAAAAATACTCATGCCCAGATTTTTTTCTCAGAGGTTGCATGTGCTTTACCTTTAAAAATGCCAGAAGCATCAACAAATGGTGCTGGGAAAACTGGACTAAGACATGCAAAAAATGGACCAAGACATCTCTCTCACACCATGTACAAAAATTAATTCAAAATGGATAAAAGACTTAGATATCAGACCTGAAACCATAACATACATAGAGGAAAACTTGGGCAAAACCCTCCATGAAGTACAATTCAGAAATCCCTTTCTGGAATCATCTGCAGAAGGCAAAAAATTGAAGGAAAACATAAACAGATGGGGACTTCATCAAACTAAAAAGCTTCTGTACAGCAAAAGAGACAAAAGAAAAAACTAAAAGAAGCCCAACCAAATGGGAAAAATTTTCCGCCCTCCACAAGAGTGATAAGGGATTAATAACACAGATCTACAAGGAACTCACACAACCAAACAAAAACAAAACAAGAAGCCCAATCAAAAAGTGGGAGAAGAACTAAAAAGACACTTCTCCAAAGAGGAAATACAAAGGGCCAACAGGCACATGAAAAATTGCTCAATGTCACTAGCAATCAGAGAAATGCAAATCAAAACCACAATGAGATACCACCTTACACCAGTAAGAATGGCCCACATCAAAAAAAAAAACAGGCAACAACAAGTGCTGACGTGCATGTGGAGAGAATGGAACACTCTTACACTGCTGGTGGGAATGTAAACTCGTCCAGCCACTATGGAAAGCAGTATGGAGGACCCTCAAACTAAAGAAAATGGGAATTACCATTTGTCTTTTTTTAAATGTGTTCGCTCTTTTTTTTTTAATTAAAAATTTTTTATTTATATATAAATTTCACAACATTGTAATTCCAGGGGTTTACCCCCCTCTTCCCTCCCCCCCTCCCCTTTTCCCTCCTGCTCAAAGTTGTGCACTTCAATTTGGTGCTTAGCTTGTTTTGACTTTTCCTCAAGTCCTTTGTTTATTTTTTCACTATGACCCAGCACTCGCACTTCTGGGAATCTACCCAAAGGAGATGTCAATGTGGGTACAAAAGGACACCTGTGCTCAGATGTTTATTGCAGCACTATTTATAATTGCAAGGACATAGAAACAACCCAAATGCCCCAGAACAGATGAGTGGATGAAAAAGATGTGGTATATATACACAATGGAGTATTACTCATCAATTAAAAATGACAAATTTGATGAATTTATGGAAACCTGGATGTACCTAGAAGAAATCATTCTAGCAGAAACGAGCCAAATAGAAAGGGACAGAAACCAAATGGTTTCACTAATATATGGTCAACCAAATAAAAATGCACAAGGGGAGAGTGGGGACCAGCTGGAGCGGGCGGGAAGGGGAGGTGGTGGGTGACCCCCAGGGACTGAAATGATGTGAAATATATATAAATAAATTATTTTTAAAAAATTTTAAAAAATTAAAAAAAAATCAAAGACATTAAAAAAAAATAAAGCAGCTATGAAAAAAAAAAAATAAAAATGCCAGAAGCGGCATTGAGGAATCAAACCCCCGGCCCACAGTAAAGTACAGCATGAAAGAAGCTCCCTCCTTTACCAATCAATGGAGGAAGAAAGCCACAACGATGTGGCTATGACCCCAAGCCAGAACTGCTAATAGGAGAGAAGAGAGGAACTGGACTAACCACCTGGGGAAGTCTGCCCCAGTAGGGAAAACCTCCACTGCCAGCGACTGGGAGTTGGATTCCTAAACCCAGATAGCAAAACTGTATGGCACAGAACCAGCAACATGTGACAGACACAAGAAAGGATCCTGGAGAAGCGCAATACCCTACAATAAGTTGTAGCACAACAGCCCTACAATAAGTTCCCAACATGCTCAATCTAACCACCTGCCTTAGCTGTTCCTGGGGTTCAAAGCAGCTTCATCCGTTGCTATCCAGGAGTACAAGTCTGCACCCGGGAAAAAAGGACATAGTTCCAGAAAAAGAAAAGACCAGTGAGCCAAACATGGACCAGTGGCTTGCAGCGAGAGGAGTTGGAGTAATCAGACAGGGGAATGGGAAAAGGGGGGCAGTGGGGAATAAGGGGTACAATACAACCATACAAACATGACCAATATTTTACAATAGTTACAAAGTAAAAAAATGAAAAAAAATACTAGAAGCTTCTAATATACAACTAGATTTGAAATGATGAATTAATCTTTAACAACGGTGTTTTCTACCCTGGCTTTTAGAAGAAAACTGATGATCAGGGATGTAGTCAACTTTCAAATAAATACGCATTTCCCCTTTTCCTGTAGATCTTTACCAAAAACTGTGAGCAACCACACAGAGACAGTATTGGACATCATCAGCAAAGAGTTTGAATTGTCTTCATTTTGCCAAGCACTTTGTATTATATCTTATTGCCATTTGTCCCTATTTCCACTCACCCCTAAGTTCACTATTCCCTACCACATCATGGTCATGAGAATGGTTCTACTACATTCTCTGCCATGTCAGCTTTCTCTGGGGCTGGAATCCATGATACTCATAGTTTAGTTAAAAAGGCCTTTTGTTCTTAAGATGCCCTTTTCTAGGAAAGGATTTTAACTAAAATTAGATTCCCTAGCCCAAGACCAGAAAGCCTTCTCTTAAAATTTAGAGTGGTTTCTGTAATAAAAATTGTATAAAAAAGATCTTTGTCATTAAGTTTAAATAAATAATTTATTGGGAATACTGTCACTTAAAGCTTGATTTTTTATTGTTACTTATGAATTAGGTTCTCTTTTAAATGAGTGGTATCAGATTGCTAATAGTTTTTCATATCTAAGTTTGCACAACTCAAAATATTTGAGGATAGCACTTAATATTATATAACCTATTTTCTTTTTTTTTTTTTTTTTTTTTTTTTTTTTTTTTTTTTTTTTTTTTTTTTTTTTTTTTTTTTTTTTTTGAGAGTAGGTCTCACTTTTTTTGCCTGTGGAACCACAGACTCAAGCAATCCCCAGCCTCAGTTTCCCAGGTAGCTGGGATTACAGGCACACATTACCACACCCAGCTATTTCTTTGGGACTAGGTATCTCTATGTGCCCCCGGTAGAACTCGAACTGTGATCCCTGGCCGTGGCCGTGGCTTCCTAGAAGGCTGCCACCTACAGGCATGCGCTACCATACCTGGCCTGTAACTCATTTTCTTACTTTTTTGGGTAAATTGAAATAAAAAGATTTATCAATTTATGGGCGGAGATATTCTGTGTACTGTTTTGATTCTGATTCACCCCTTATTTCATTCATTAAAAGGTTCTGATTCACCCCTTAATTCATTTGGTAGACTGGATCAAATAATGGCTGAGTTAATGATCCTGCTCAGATGAACATATTCTTCACAAAATCATTTGAAAGCACATCATACTGTTTTTCACTGAGATTTTCAAGTCTGCATTTATCAGCAGTGGAATACTCTTGGAAGAAATTAATTTTGTTCTGTTCAGAGTGCCATCACTCAGCTCATCAATTCCTTCTATGTGTTTTTCCTCTCTCTCAGTGTTTGCTTTCCCAACCAAAGTTCTGGGCCATTCAGACATCAGCCTTGATCCTGCGAACAAAACTGGAGAGAGGAAGCACACGCCGCATGGACCGTGCGATGAGGCAGACACAGGTAGGAATTCATGTAGCGAGTTTTGTTTTCCTCCAGCTCTTTATTACTATCACTAGTCATAAATGTCTGTTATAAATAGAACGAGATGGTTTTTATTTTACTCAAATACTGATGTTTTATAGAATGTAGGGTCTAAAATTGACCTTGCTTGACTCCAGCACCATGCTCTCTGTCACTTAGTATCTTTGTGACCCCAGTATTTAACTTCTCTAAAGGAAGATTGTCCCCCCACTCACAGCACTTCTGACAAAAAATGTGAATGTAGACCCATGTTCCCATATTACTGCCTCCGACTTCAGATGCCTGTTGTAATCGGGGTACATATAACTCATTGTCTATAAATTGGAAAGGGGTCGATTGTCACAACCCCGTTTCAGGTTCAGAGATTTGTTAGAATGACCCAGAATTCAGGGAAACACTTTATTTCTTATTTTTGGCATATGATAATAAATAAAGGCTACAAATGAACAGCCAGATGAAGAGTATAAAAGGTGATGTCCAGCAGGGTTCTGAGTACAAAAGCTTTGGTCTGGTGGGGTTTGGAGTATGCCACCCCAGTGTGTGTTCATTACCCTAGGAGTTTTGAACCCTTTTGTTTTCAGGAAATCCATCATGCAGAAACAATTGATTAAATCATGAGCAGTAGTGATTAGCTGAGTGACCTCCCTTTTCCTCCTCACTTACCTCAGTTTGGGAGTGGAACTGAAAGTTCTAACCCTCTAATCACCTGGTTGGTCTCTGACAATAAATCATCATGCTTCTGGTATCATCTCAGAAGCATAAACTCAGTTAAGTTGGAAATGTCAGGACCTTATTACAAATAAGAAAAACTCTTCACTATACCTACAGCTTAGGAAGTTAGAAGGGTTTTTGACCAGGACTAAGACCACATATATTTCTTAGTATATAATAGCATCACATTTCTAAGTCTCATTTTCATTATCTGTGTTAGATGGTAATAATAACAGTACTTAATACTTACAGGCTTATAGTATTAAAAGATCATATGTGGTTTTTTTATATTAAAAGACAGTATAAGAGTTAATAAAAAATATGTAGGCAGTTTATTGGTAAAAATTCTCTAAGACAATAAAATTCATGCTAATGCAAAAATACTCACTTAATGAACTGACCAAATGTAAAATTAATCTTCACTTAGGTATTAGTCTCCATTTAATACTAGTTTTTATTTCTACCCAACTACTCAATAGCATATAGCCTCTTAAACAGACGGCCTGATAAACTACCAATGATAAAATTGCCAAGGAAAGTTAAAAAAAATCTTGCAAAAGATATATCACTTTTTTTTTTTTTTTTTTGAGACTAGGTCTCGCTATTTTTGCCTGTGGAACCTCAGGCTCATGTTGCCCGGGGTACCACAGACTCAAGCAACCCCCAGCCTCAGCTTCCCAGGTAGCTGGGGTTACAGGTGCACGCCACCACGCCCAGCTATTTTTTTGGGGTTAGGTCTCACTACTGCCCCCAGCGGGACTCAAACTATGATCCCTGGCCCTGGACATGGCTTCCTAGGCTGCCACCTACAGGCATGCACTACCATGCCCGGCCTGATCTATCACTTTTATTGACTTCCTGAAATCCTATTTATTTTAGAAAGTTTTTATTTTGAAATAATTATCTGTAGTTATTTTGAAGATTGCTGACTGTTTTGGAAACTATTCTTCAATTTGGGTTTGTCTGATATTTCCTCCTGATTATAATAGTTTAGTTATACAATTTTTACTGCAGTGCTACATGCAAAAATGTTCCTTGTCACAGCATTCCCTTCCAGTACCACATGATCTGATCTATTCCCATCACTGGTGATGTTGTTTGATCACTTGAGTAAGGCTGTGTCTGTAGGATTTCTCCCCAATGGAAATTACTCTTTCACATTGTAACTAAACAAGTTTTTTTTTTTTTTTTTTTTTTAGTTTGAGATTATTCTGTTTGTCATCCAACTTATTCTTACAAACTTTAGCATTTATTGATGTTTTCTGCTTAAGGAGGGAGGCTGATGTCATGAAGGGGGTAGTATAATCTTGGAAAACAGACCTGAGAAACTGTCACAGATCAGAGACATGAAGGAAAGGGAATCACTAAGTTTATGTAGACTTTGGAATGGAAATGGAGGAGCCTGGAAAACTGGTGAACTACAAATCCGTCTGTGTTTTGATTCATAGTAATGTACCGATGTTAATTTCTTAGTTTTGAAAAATGTATTATAGTATCTTTTTAAAATTTCTGTAAATCTGATATCTTTTACAATTAAAATGATCACAAACATTTAATGAACTCTTAGTACTACACTGGGCCCTGGGTACACTAGATTATTAGTACATAGTTTTTTAACTGTGTGGGGTTTAAACTCTAAGCACCTAAGTCTAAGTCTAGATATTCTTTTCTGTTTATCCTCATTTTCAGTCCCAGCCCTCTCATATATACTATGCAGTTAGCGTGTACATTTACCTTTCCTGTACAGGGTTTGATTCAGCAGACATTTTATTGAGGACCAAGTACATATTTCACAGTTTGCCACGTATTTATCATTTTACTTCTTTAATAATTCACATCTTATTTCAGATCCCTTTATATTATTGTTACTGGTGATTTTCTCCAGACTGAGTCAGAGCTCTAGGTGCAAGCTGTTATTATAGATTAATTCCAGTTGAGGAGAAATAGCAGGATGCAGGATTGGACTGAGGAAGGAAGAAGTTGCACTGAGGTGTAGCTCAACACAGACTAGGGTATTTTCAATTGGAATGTCCTCTTTACCTCCATCTTACCTCCTTTCTACCACATTAGGTTCCCCAGGAAGAGTGATATCAGGCCAAGTGCTTTCCGAGGGGTCCTGAAATGGCAGATGGACAGTCTGAGACAGTCTGCTGTACTGGGTGATTGCAGCTGGGCTCAATATAAAGTAAACAAATAAGGTGAAGGTGTGATTTCAATCAGTATCTCAATATACTCATGATGAATTGCCTCTGTGTGCTGAATTTTACTTATTAAGAACATATTGCATAGTCATCTTACATAAGACAATAAGCAAATTCAGTGCAATCCCTATCAAAGTTTCAAAGTTTGGTTAGTACTAACCAAATAAGTCAGAAGGAGAAAGATAAATACCAGATGGTGTTACTTATATGTGAAATATCGAGGAAAAAAAACAAAGGGTCAGGTAAAGCCTAGCCAGTCACTAACTCCTAAAATTTGACCATAGAATTAAGTCTACCAAAATGGAAACTTGAGTAGAGGAGAGAGCAAAATGGGGAGAGGGCACAATGCACTATAGTGGAGGACTTCCCATGCCTTTGTGGTGGCTGTCATGTGGTAACATACACTTGGAGATTGTGATCTATTATCTTTAAATGATATGTACTGTCATAATGTTATCTCAATAATAGAAATTAAAAATTAAAAAAGAAAAAGTATTCCCCAAGTTTTTTTATTCAGGGAGCTGGGCAGTATACAAAGAATTTAGAATATTTAGAAAAAAATAAGTAAACTTATTTTTAAAATAAAAATTAAAATAAAAAGTAAAATAAGTAAAAATTCATTTCATTACTAAAGTGGCAGCATGTCTGAATAACCACAGTGTTAAAATGATCATTTATCCATATATTATTAAAATAGCTGTGTAGTTCCCTTGTTCAAGGAAACTACACATAATTATCTTTTGGTCAAAGTTTTGCAAAGCTTTCTTAGTACAAATAATACTGGAAAACATTTATTAATGGAAGCCATGTTGAAGTTGAAATGATTTGCTTTGTTTTTATCTCTTCCAGTAACTTTACCATACACAGTAACTAAGTTATCATTCATCTTTCTTTTGTAAGTCCAAGTGCAAAGAGTATAGAAGTAAGTTGGTTTGTAAGTGTGTCTTTCATCTTGAAAGAGATGCCATTTTCTTAATGGTGCAGATATGTCGTCAGGTAAAAAGCTTTTGACTGGGGCAGATGGGTTTTAAAGAGGATGTCAGTCACCATGTTTTAACTTTGTGTCCTTACTTGCCTTACTGTATTTGGAGTCTCCACCTTGCCAGTCAAATGCTGTATCACAAGGTAGTTATATGCCTCTCTGCCTACAGAAGGAGTTAACTATTTCTACATCTATGGAAAATCAGATAAATTTTTTTCATTCCCCAACCCAGAAAATTTGAAAATTAGCCAGATTATGTGACAAGATGAATGCAGAATTCATTTTCTTTCCGTCATTCATTGTGCTATTTATCTCATAATCTGAACTCTTGCCACCTTTCCTGATTCAGTTTGACATTTCTGTGTTTGTAGAAGTTATTGCATCTTTGATGAATAAGATAAAATGATTTTAAAATTACAATTACACATATAAGGCAGTTTAAAAAAACTCTGCTTTACTAACTGTGAAAATCTATTCCCTCTTATTGTTGTGTAAACTAATAAAAGGATAGGCTGTAACAACTGAAAGAAGATTGAACAAGTAGAAACTCTTAGGGAAAAGATTTATCTAATCATATCACTTGTTGAGGAAATACAGGTGTGTGACGAGGTTGGTGACTTTCCCTGGTTTGCCTGGCTAGTTAATGACAGATTCTGGACTATAATTTACAGTGATAGGCACTTGCATTGAAATAGCCAATGGCAGAGGTAAAAAGCCAGGCGCAGAGTTGTGAGAAAGGACGAATGAGAGAGACTGATACAGTCTGGAGGCTGTGGGCTATCAGAAGCATGGCTGGAAGCAACTTTAAGGTAAATTAGTAGGCCTTTTATAGAGTCTAGGCAATGGGGTAAAAAAGGTGGCCACGAGAATGTTTTATGACTAATTAACTAGGGAAGGCTAATGGCTATGTTACAATAAATTGGGTAAAACATTAGTTCCTGTGAGATAATGGCAGGCAGGTGATTTACCCACAGATTTGTTGGTAACTCCTAAGGAATGTTCCTTAAACACTGGAGGAATGGAGAAGCTGCTCTTTGCTCTCCAGATGTCCATCATGCCAGTCTTAGTCTTCAGTGTTCTCAAGCCAGAAAAGATAGTGAAATGAAATATTCCTAATTTCACAGCTTGAGTCCAGTACGGTCTCAGCTGGCAGCCTCTGATAGGCAGGTCCTAAAGATGGCTGATTTAGAAGGGATTTTCAAATGTGACATTAAAGGAAAATGTTGCATCACACTTAAAGATTAATAAATTGATGTTTTAAAAAAATTGATGTTTTAAGACCCACAGAAGAAGGGTTTCAAAATTGAGAACAATACATATGAAAATTCTTCCTGGCTGGTTCTTTAATTATTACCTGTTCAGAGATGTAATGGTCTTGGTGATGAAGAAAATAATCTCAATCTCTTTCTCTCTCTCTCTCTCTCTCTCTCTCCCTCCCTCTCTCCCTCTCTCCCTCTCTCCCCCTCTCCCCCTCCCTCCTCTCTCTCTCTCTCCCCCCCACCCAGGCTTATGATTTTCTTAGTCTCATTCTATGGTTTAGATGAGAGAAGCCTTTCTGAAATTCAGTTTTATCTCATAATGAATAGGTGAATTATGCTACTTTAAGATCTTCATGATTTCTCACTTAGACTGTTGTAATTTTTCTTACCACTCACTAGTTGATCCCTTGAATGGAAAAATCAACTATTTGTGTGTAATTTGCTTCTTAACTGTGTTTTCATAGCTGTCTTTTAACATCTAATTATATTTATTAAATTATACTTCATATGGAGACTTTCTGGCTCACCTAGAAGGTGAATTCTCACTTTACTGACAGTTCTATATTTTACTTATTTTGGTATTCTCAGCCTAGGCATTTGATGGAGGTTTGTTCAATGTTTAGTTTGAAAACAAAGTTATTTTGAATTATCTACTATGAGCAGAACTAATTGAGAGTTAACTAAATTAGAGATTGTTTTCATCTGGCACTTGAGAGTAGTCTGAGAGGTGTACAGACTACCTGATCCAGCCTGATCCTCAGCCCCAGTGCCAAAGCTAATGGGAGCAAAACAGTCACTACCATCACACTGAGGCTAATGTAGTGTTCTCAGAGTGTAGTAATTCAAGTTTGGTTGGTTGTATTTTTTTAAGAGGAGGTAAAATATAAGGAATATCAGTTTTTTCTTGCCTAATCTCCTAAAAACTGATGAATTAAAAAACCATAAATCACTACTCTTTGAGACCATTAAAGAAGTGATCAGAGACTGATGTTCATTAGTTAATTCATGGACAGTCTCAATTTTTTCAACAAAGCCTTTTCTATTTCTTAAAACCTATCATTTTTCTGGCCGGGCACGGTGGCTCGTGCCTGTAAGCTTCAGCCTATGAAGCGGCTGGGGCTAGGGATCGCAGTTCGAGTC
>PVHY01008122.1:41620-63481 GCA_004024945.1 Uropsilus gracilis
CTGAGGCTGGGGATTGCTTGAGTCTGTGGTACCCCGGGCAACGAGAGCCTGCGGTTCCACAGGTAAAAATAGCGAGACCTAGTCTCAAAAAAAAAAAAACCAAAAAAAAAAAAACCTATCATTTTTCTGCATTCAAGACTTTTCTGCATTCAAGACTTTTCTGCATTCAAGACTTCTCTGTTTTAGTGCCTCAGGCTGTGCATGTGCTTTATTATATTTCACAGATCTCATAAAAGTATATTCACATGCATTATATTTGGCAGATTTGATTCTGACTGATAGGTAACTATATAAGTGAAGTATATTCTGCCACCATTGTAGAGCCACTGACGAAGGACCAGAAGGTGCCATGGAGCATGTGATTCTGGCTCACCCATGTAGCTGCCTAATGAGTGAATATGACTTCAAAACTTGAGAAATCGCATTTCATTTTTATGCTTTAAGCAGTCTTCCCCTAAATATACGGTGCTTGTAATGAACAGATTGAAGTTTAGAGCTTTTTAAGACTATTTACATTTCTACTTCAGTAAAATCAAATAAATTAAGACAGTTCTCCATAAGAAATATTTTGAGTCATAAGGAACAAAAATCCGATTCAAATTGGGTGTAAAAAAGTTATTGGTCCTTACAACTGGGAAGCCCAAGGGTAGTCCAATCTCAGAGACAGTTGGGCTCTGGTTCACACAGATCATCAGGTCTTTCTCTTTCTTGTTTTTGTTCCCTTCATTCTCATATATCTGCCCGCATTAGTACCAGAATGTCTGTAGTCAGAGGAGCCAAGATTTTGTTGTCCGCCAACCTCACAATCCCAAAGAAAGAGAGATTATGTCCTCTGACCAGTTTTCAACCTCTTGTGTGTCACTTCCCTTCTTTGCACTGGACCTTTCTTAAGTCGTGTTGAGGATTAAGTGAGTTAATATTTGTGAAATGCTTAGAATGGTGACTTACACATAATAAACCCTCAATAAATGACTGTTACCCTCATATTGTAGAAATTTAACTACAAGAGGAAAAAAAAACTGCCCTGTCTTTCATAAATCATTAAAAGCTCAGTATTACCTGGAAAATCTGAAAACATTGGGATAGTTACAGTGCTTCATTGCTCGCCTCATATTCTGAGTCATGTTGCTTTCTGAGCTTCCAAATATCTGATGAAAACGTGTCTTCTATCCCACTCTGTACTTCACCTGCACTAAAAATCAAGTGTAGCACTTGAAAAGTTCTGAAAATTGTGCAAGGATTTCCTCACGACTATAACGGCACATTTATTTGTGGAATTTTTATAGTTTTTATTATTTATTCAGAACTGTGTTTCATTACTTCAGTACTCACTGGACACTCATGCCAGATGCTAAGTGTCTCAGAAAATAGGTTCATACATTGTTATTACTGAGAGACTGAAGGACAGAAAGTTTGAGTGACTTATTTGAGGTCATGAGTTTGAGTGACTCATTTGAGGTAAACTAGAATTCAGACCAGATATACCTTGAATTTTGAAGTCCATGCTTTTGGCCATATGATGTGCTGTTTTTTAAGAAGCTATGAGAACAGCCTTTTAAAACACTCTCAGTAGAGGACTTGGCATTATCTGGGGGAAAGGAGTTGAATGAGCATAGGTGGGAAAACATGAATAGAGGCTTTTGTGAGATATAACTCAGCATCTGCAGCTTGCCATTCAGGTGAAAGGGGAAGAGAAAGAATGCTCACAATATTAGGAAATGATCTGTGTGGGAAAAGAACACGCAATGGCTGAGTGACATTGGCTTCTGATAAGGCCAAAAAAGGGTGCTGCCCTGAGGGATGCTGATAGGCTGAATCCAGGGAGTGAGTTACATGATACCAGATTAACCAAACATAGCAATGATGATTTCATAGATGGGTGGGGTAAGAGTGGGACAAGTGATGCACAGCATAAAGTATACATTATTATTGATGGTAAAAAAAGATAAAAAGACTCTAGAAAATTACCAAAAAGTGAAACATGTAATATAAGAGGAACTTAATGGGATGGCAAAAGTACCCCCACTTAAAACCAACTTCCAAAGGCACTAAATGATAACTTGCATCAGATTTCATAGAAATGATGTTGATTGAACTGACCCATCACCGTTCCCTGGGAGAGCGCCCCATGTGCCTTAACAGCCTCATGAGTCATTGTCCAAACTTGCCTGAGCAGACAACTGCTTCCAAGATGCCTGTTAAAATCCATCTCTTCAGCCCAGCCCTCAGAAATGGGGGTGAGGTGATTATGGCCACTTTGGGGAAAGATCGCCTTAGGCTGAGGTAGGCTGTTAATCTTTTGTTCCAGATTTTTTCTGTTTCACACCCAAGTACATACAGAATGGAGGCTAAAAGGGTTAGAGACCAGTGTGGTGATTTAACTAGGGCTGAGCTCCAGGAGGAACCTTAGAGGTGGGTGTTAGTGAGATCACAGAACCTGGGCCAGTTGAACTTGAGGACTGGAAGAACCAGTGCTTTGCCTTTGACTGAGACCTACTCAGGTTAAGTAGGGTGCAGCTTTCTAAAAAAGTTGTTTAACTTTTTTAGAAAAATAATACTAGAAATTCAAAACAGGTTTAATAATTATTATTCTTTCACCCTTCTGATACTTGCAGATAGTGCACAGGTCAATTTGTGTTTTCAATTCCTAATATTTTAAAGACAAGATAATAAAAAAAGAACTTCTAAATATTATCTTTTACACTGAAAAGAGATCCCCTGCAGAGGTATTGGGAGAAAGTTGGAGGTGGGTGTGGTCTTGGGAAGGCAGGAGATACTGTGCATCCTCTGAGGCAGCAGCTCTCAGGCGATGGACTGTAGACCCATGGAAGATCGCAGGTGTCCACATTTCAAACTTACCTTCTCCATAATGCTACCGAGATAGTATTTGCTTTCTCGCTGTGTTGATATTGGGTCAATAACAGCAGTTCAAATAGCTGCCCCTTTTCCACTTTCAAGTCAGGAGTGCAATGCTTCACTACCATGCATTTGTAGTTTGAAAAATGAACAGCTTTATTTTATGTCTTTGATACAGTGTAACTTTTATTATGTCAAGACTTCACCATGTCAAAGACTTCACCACTTTGATACAGTGTAACTTTTATTATGTCAAGACTTTGCCATGTGGCTCTTTACTATTATGTGTGATGAAATGGGAAGTACCTGGGAAACTCCTGAGTACTATGAGGTAAAGTACAGAGGTTGTCTGGAGAAAAAGCCCAATCAATGAGCTGTTTTCCCCAGGGAACACTATTTTCACTTGAAGGAACTATTGACAAATTATGGTATTCAGACTTGAGTGGCAAAAATTTTCTCAAAAATGAGCAAAGTGGTTCATTATTTAAGGGAAAATAATTGATAGTATTTGTTACCAGTGATAAAATTTTTAACTTTCAAAGAGAAAATAGGAATTTTGGAAAATGTATATTTGCAACTATGATTGACACCTTCTTAAAACTTAAGGTAGTGAGATGAGAACTTTCTGATGAGATTATTGATGCTATTAATGAGTCTATCTTCTAAATAGTGTATGAAACATGTCAACGGTTGAAAGATTTGAACATTTTCAAAGACTAATGCATGATGTTAAAAAATCAAATATGACTAAAATATTCAGAAGTCAAATCAGTGTGGGTTTTTTTTATTATTAGATTTTAATCAAATAGAATATTAAATGTAACAGAAAAAGGTAACTGATAGAATTTCAAATTCCAAATTGCAAGTAATTCTAAAAAGTTACCACATACTGAATTTTGTTATAATATCAAAGAATAATTTCCACAATTCATTTAAAAGACCATTAATGCATTTTTCCCCTTTCTAATTAATTACCTGAAGAGGCTAAATTTATTTCTTAAACTTCAACCAAAATGTACTGCAACAGGCTGATTATAGAAGCAGGTACAAAATCCAGCTGTTATTCAATATGTCAGATATAAAAGAGATTTGCTAAAATGTAAGGTATTGATGGTCCTTTCATGTCTTTAAAAATATATAATTGTTATTAAACATGTTATTTTTATGGATTAATTTTTTAATGGATTAAAATATTTCAGTTATTTGGTTTTAATATCTGGTATGATAAATACTTATATTATAACCTATGTAAACAAAAGGTCTTTGGAATCCTTTCATGATGTATAGGCATTTAAAGACTTCCTGAAACCTAAAGTGTTAAGAACTCCTGATCTATCACTATGGTCACTAAATTAAATCTTTTAAGATAGCGATCTTGAGGGCTGTCTCTTTATGTTTTTCACAACAGAATCAGGTTTTCACAACAGAATCATAAGAAAAGTGCCTAGGTTCTCTCTGCCTCCATTACTAGACCCAGTTCCTACCAGCCCCCTCAGGCCATACCCTGACCTCCATGTTAAAGCATTTAGGTTAAAAAAAAAAATCACTAGCACTTTCAGTATTTTTCCAGTAAGAGAACCTCCTTTTTATTTTCACACATCTGATACTTGTCCATTTGGTTATGAAGTAAGGTTTCTGTGAAACCATCGGCTTTAGTCTTTGGACTCACACAGGCTTAGCTATTTCATAGCTTTGTTATGACTTTGGGCAAGTCATTTTTATTTCTTTGAGTTGCAGCATCTAGGTCAACAATAGTTCTATGGTTTGATAAGACCATAAAATGGTGTTTGATATTTAATGGATGTGTTAATAGGTTTTAATTCTTATTCTCTGTAATTCTTGTTGGCCATTTCCTTGGGCTTGATTTGATTATGGTTAGTTTGATTACTTTTCATAAATCACAACTGAGTGGCTATAGTTTTCTGTCAGAGAAAGCTGCTCAGTCTAACTGTTGGATACATTTACATTACTACATATTATAATAAATCCCACCCTCTTCCACAAGCACACAAAGATTGCACAACAAAATTAGGTGATTTGGCAACTGATCAGTCATACTTTTGGATTATCAGCTAGTTTATACTTGGCTCTTCAGAAAGCTGATAAACACTTTGATATTATGCTTTCAGTGAAAGGGTTGGTTCATAGGGACTACCTCTGTTTCTTTGAAGATATGTGTGCTGTACATTCAGATAGGGGCACATAAATAAAATCTAAATCATACCTTCAACAGACCTTGTTGAAAATTGTCCTTCTAGCCTAAGTCATTCTCTTTGTGCTAATTTTAAAATGTAGTCTTTATCCTCCCTAGTTTTTCTGGGAAGTTTTGTATTGATATATTGAAGAGAGAGTACCTCTTTACTTACAGGGTTTTAATTCTTTTTTTAGCTACCCCCTACCTGTGGTACTTTGGCTCCTGGAAGCTTTGAGAATTGTAATTGCATGGGTTAGGGAATCCATATGAAGAAGTACTTTTTTTCAAAGGACTCTTAAAAATAGAAATGCTTTTAGGTGGCAGTTGGGAAGAAAATAACATAAAAAGGGCATCTTAAAACTTGCAAACAATCTCAATCCACAGAAGTTTCTGCACCATGAAGTTGTTTTTGGTGCATCCCCACAGATATGCCGGGCTTTTCTGTGAACTGGCTCTCCTTTAACCTCTTACTGTGCCCTGGACTACTCTCCACTCTGCTTCTCACCTTTCCCATTTAATGACAGTCTCTTCACATTCTGTCTTGCCTTTGCTTCTTTGATCAGGAGCCAAAGCCACTCTTTACTCTTGCTTTTCTGTCTTCTCTTTTTCCAGCATTGCTGTCTTTCCTCCAAAACCATCTCCTTTACAACACTTTTAACAAATGACCAGGTACTCATGACTTGCTTTTGTGATGTTTATTAAGTTTTCAAATTGGAAAGAGGAGATGGCAAGTGAATGAATAGGAAAAAATTGAGAGATCATTTACCTAAATTTCTCAGGATGTGTGAAAGCTTGCAACAAAGTGCTGATTTTCCACTGAGTACATTATGTCTGTGTTCATGCACATAAATATGCACAATAGTAAACTGAGATTTCACTTTCATACAGTCCCTTTCACCTCATTCTTAATGTCCTGTCATTATTTCGAGACTATTTAGACACTTCATTTACTCCTAACAGATACATATAGGAGCACAGGATACTGGTGTTCAGGTAATGGTACCTCAAACTAAATCTCCTTAAATGTCTGAAATGAAATAAACAAATTATTATTATTATTATTTTGAGACTAGGTCTCACTATTTTTGCCTGTGGAACCGCAGGCTCTCGTTGCCCGGGGTACCACAGACTCAAGCAACCCCCAGCCTCAGCTTCCCAGGTAGCTGGGATTACAGATGTGCGCCACCACACCCAGCTATTTTTTTGCTGGTAGGTTTTCAGTCTTATCCTTGCATTGGGCATCCAATCTGTGCTCATTTGTAGTCTGTGAATGTTTTCTTGTTATTGGTTGTCTCTCCATTCTGTTCTCTTTGTTCTTTTGCTGCTTCTTTGCCTTATAGTTCTGGCTTCTGGTTTAGGGGGCCCTGCCCCCTGGCTTTGTTGTGAAAAGTTTCTCCATGGGTACAGGCATCTGTGAATGGCAGTTGCAGATCATCTCTTCTCCCTCCGTTTGCTGTTTTGCTGTGAGGCTGTTGCTCTAACTCTGTGGCCTTCCTCTCCTGTGGAATGGTGAGGGGTGCCTTGCTCTCTTAGATGGTGTCTGGGAAATAGGATTTTTGCTCATGCAGTCGCAGTGAACACGTAGGTGTGAATCTGTGAAAACTTGTCCCATAACTGTTTTTCCAATCCTGCACACACTGGTTCTCTCAATGTTCCATCTCTTGCGTCCTTCTCAGATGTGTGGGCTGGACGTTTGCCTGGTCCCTCACCCATTCTGTGATGGTATTTGTATTATTCGTGCTCTTCATTTTTCTCTTGAGGACTAACTGGAATGATAGTGAAGTAAAAGGGGCATCCTAAACTCCCCCCTCCCGGTCGTGGTGGCCTGCATGCCTCGTCCCTGTGTCAGAGCAGTCCTGAATGGCCATACAGGAGGCGCAGCTTCAGCCCTCCACTGGCATAGGGCTTATCTTTGGGTAGGCAGATGGCTGCCCCATGCAGCCGTTTGCTGGTGGACCGGACTACAGCCCCATCCAGCTCCCCTACTCAGGCTCACCGGCAGAGGGTCTCACCGGGGGTTCCAAGCTGCTTTTTAATTTTTATTAAATAGGCATCAGTTATTTTTTTATTGCCAAAGGAAAAAAATTTTTTGATTAAAAAGTCACCCTCCTCCCACTTTTATGAAGCAGTTCAGTGAACCTTTTATTTATGTATTGTTGCCATATGTATTCAGCCAGAAGTTTTTCTTTTTTCCCTTCTACTGCGAAACAGCTTTGAACAGAAGCATGCAGCTTTCTTGCTATTAAGTTTCTATGAAGTAATGCCAGAAAGCTTTAAATGTATTTTGACCAAGATGGTTTAGGAATCTGGTTTTCTCTCAATTTATTCTGACTAACTTGATTGAAAAACATCTTGGGTAGTCAAAGTGACGTAATTAATTTTTTTTTCATTTTATAGGGTATTCTTAGGCTAATGAATCTGTCCAGGTATGTAATGGAGAACACCCTTTTAGAATCAGTTTCCTTGTGAGAATCTGGTCTCTTTGTTTTCGGCTTTTACTTACAACGTTCGATTCTTATCTTTTTTGTTCTTTTCCTAACTTACTGAAGATGTTGCTACTTATTTTTTAAAAATTTCAATTGAAAAATTAATTTTGTAAAATTTTGAAACATTCTCAAACTTACAAAAAGTTGCAAATTATATTACAGCTGTCTATTATACCATGAAGTGTGGGAATTAAGTAAATTGCTGGCATGGTGCTTCTTATCCTCAAAAGGACATTTTCCTACCTAACCACAGTATGTATATTAACATCAGAAAGTTAATGTTGACGTATTGTTACCATCTAATACTCAGAAGACAGCCCTGTGAAAACTCATCAACTGGCATAAAAAACAAACAAACAAACAAACAAACAAACAAACTGTGAACTGCTTTATGCAGAAATGGTCATGATAATTCACAACCGAGAGAATTTCCAAGTGCATGTAAGAAAAAATATGTTTACTTGCTACAAACTGAAGAACAAATTAAGAGGCAGGTGAACAAGATGCCCAAATGGGGGTTGCTGTGTGTGTTTGCCAGGGGGCTCCTGAATGTGTCCTGAATGTGTATTTACTGTGATACTGAATGTGTAGGTTCTCTTAGTGACTGAACACTTGGCCACTGACTAGTGCCTGCCCTGGACTTTGCAGTCACCCTTGGTACCTTTTCTTTGTGTCATCGTGGTCTTAGAGTCTGCTTTTAGGTGTTGCTTCTGGCGGTTAATTTATTCAGCACCAGCATAGATACTTCAGTGCACGAGAGGCTTCTTTGCGTCCGCTGCACCGTCAGGATGATCTCACACCAGCTGTCCAACTTTTAGCTCTGTTGCTGAAGAGTAAGAGAACTCACTATTTGCCATCAAATAGATCGAGTTTGACTTTCACTTTATTCCTGTAAAGACAGTCCTAAGTGATGTCCTCCATCATTTTTCTCTGATTTATATTAGAACGTACCATTGCCACAGTGATATGATTATGAAATCTTTTTCTTAGAATTGTTTTTCTTAGAAAAAGTCAAAAAGACCAACTAATGAGACTTAAAAGAACAATTATGGGAATTTCTTTATTTTTTTAAAATATATTTTATTGCGGTGATATTAGTATCAACATATGTTTAGCTTTACAGCATTATAGTTCAACTTCTGTATACACTGCATCATGATCACCTCTAAAAACAATTTTTATTCATCACCATAAAAAGGGACAAACTTTGTCCTTTTACCCATTTTGCCTAACATCCTACCCTCTTCCCTTCTGGTAACCACCAATTTGTTCTCTATGTCTTAGAGTTTGTTTGTTTACAGTGTTTCTTTATATACCATGTATGGTTGAGATTATATGGTGTTTGCCTTTCTCAGACTGGCATATTGTACCCTTATAGGTTCATCCATGTTGTTACAAATGGTAAGGTTTCATCTTTTTTTTTTTAAATAACTGAGTAGTATTCTATTTGTGTGTGTGAGTGTGTGTGTGTGTAAAGCATTTATCTGTGCCACATTTGTATTCAGTCATTCACTGATATATATGGGTTCTTTACATATCTTGACTATTGTGAATAATACTACAGTGGACATAGGGGTGACTATATCTTTTTGAACTAGTGTTTTTTAAACTTTTGAGAAATTTCCATACTGTTTTCCTTAGTGACTATAGCAATTTATTTCCATCACCAATGTAGAAGAGGACATCCTTACTTTTAAAAACTATTGTCCTAGTATGTTTTAAAACTGAGTTGTAATTTAATATTAGTGAAAGTTTGTATATTGACTTATATGTATTTAGTGAGTGAGAAACCAATAGTGGGAGAAAAGAAATTAAAACATTTGAAGAATTTCCAAGAAAAAAAATCACACATTCTATATCCTTATCAAAATGATTTGTGGTTCTTTATTGTTTATGTGGACATTTGTGTGACTCTTATGGTAAGATTACTGTTAATGATGATGAAAAAAATGAGGGAGAACAAATAGCTGGGACTACATCAATGTAAACAGCTTCTTTACAGTAAAAGAGACAATAACCAAAACAAAAAGAAACCCAACTGAATTTGAAAAAAATTTTGCACTCTTTAATGATAAAAGTCTGATAACAAAGATCCACAAAGAACTCAACGCAACTTAACAAAAATAAAGCAAAAAATCCAATCAAAAATTAGGGAGAAGAATTAGAAAGACTCTTCTCCGAACTAAGGCAAACAGCTAGGGAACTGGGAGGAGGGGAGAAGGAGAAATCAGGGGAGGGATGAGCATAAGAAGGTCAGATGAGGGTTCAAGAGTGATAGGGAGGAAGAGCCCTGGGAAATGCAATGATGTAGTATAATTACACACACACACATAACCATAAATATATAAACAAACAAAAAAGATTACTGTTTATATTAAAAAGTTATTATGTTTATGGGTTCTGATTTTCCTATATTCTCTGTAGGCTCTTGCAGACCAATTTGAAGATAAAACTACATCTGTTTTGGAACGT
The DNA here is from genome assembly GCA_004024945.1 of Uropsilus gracilis. Taxonomy (NCBI): domain Eukaryota; kingdom Metazoa; phylum Chordata; class Mammalia; order Eulipotyphla; family Talpidae; genus Uropsilus; species Uropsilus gracilis. Next base: position 51,629 of record PVHY01008122.1, read on the forward strand.
ATGAAGATTTTTTATTGCTGTCAAGTGCCACCTCACTGGGCTATTCAGGTATTTTTGTTATTGCTTGTCATTGAATATGGAAAACTATTTAGCAGCAGAAGATAAATCTATTAGATTGTCTTGATTTTTTTTATTCTTTTATGCTTAGTTTTTCAGATTATTTCAGTGAAAAGAATATCAAAACTGTCTAGCTGGGGATTACCAGTTATTTCAAATTGCTATTTTGATTAATGATATAATATGTTAAAACAATTTAAAAGCAATTTAAGACTAGATGGAGAGAATCCCAGAAGTTAAACAACTTCTGAGCCAGCTTCCTGACCTCTCTCTCATAGATTATGCACAGACAGTGATTTAAAGTTAGAAATGCTAATTCACCATTCAGTGACTCAGTTTGCTTATTTTATTGTTTTGAATTTATATTTTTTTAAGTTTGAAATATAATGAACATATATTACATTAGTTTGAGGCATGTAGCAATGATTTGATATTTGTGTATGTTGTGAAATAATTACTACAATAAATTTAGTTAGCTTGCATCACTTCTCATAGTTACAAATGTTTTTTTCTTTTGTTCAGAACAATTAAAAATACATGCTCTTAGCAACTTTGAAATATATAACACATTATTGTTAGCTGTAGTGCCCATGCAGAACATTACATGCCCAGATTTACTTGTCTTATAACTGAGAGTTGTTACATTTCATCTTTCACCTATTTCTCCCACCCTCATTTCCAGCAAACTATCAGTCTGTTCTGTTTCCGTATATTCAGTATTTGTGAGATCAGACAGTACTTGTCTTTCTCTGTCTAACTGTTTCTACTGAGCATAATGATTTCAAAGTTCATCATGCATGTTCTTGCAAATGGAACAGGATTTTCTTTCTAATGACTGAATATTACTCCTTTATAGTTAGATACATATATTGTCTATTGGTAGACACCTAGGTTGTTTCCAGCTCTTGGCTATTGTAAATAATGCTGTAATGAACACATAGGTCAGATACTTTTTTTTGAGATAATGATTTTGCTTCTTTCTGAGAAATACTCAAAAGTAGGTTTCCTGCATCATATGGCAGCTCTAGTTTTAATTTTTGAGAAACCACCATACTGTTTCCCATAATGACTAAATGATTTACATTTCTCCAAATAGCACTCCAGGGTTTCCTTTCTCTCCCTTGTCACCATCTGTTGTTATTATCTCTTTTGATTATAAACTTTATAACTAAAATTTTAAAAATGAATTTGTTGCGTTTCAGCTTTACAAATCAGAGATTTTTATATATGGAAAAATTTTAGATAAGAAAGAAATACTGATTTTGCTTTATAAGTTTTGAGTTCATGAAAATATTTGATACACTGAATATTTTGAACAGCTTATACTGTTTTAAATTCCTTCCCTCTGAAGAAACTTGCTAAGTACAGTTTAGTGCTGAATCATCACAAATTCCTAATTGAGGTTGAATTATAGAAAATATGCATTTATTTACAATAAGCAGAACCTAAAAAACAGTTTGGATGTACTTACAAGTGAAAGAGAAATATCTTTACATCAGAAATGTTTGTTTTTTTAACTTGATTTTTCTAGCGCCAACTTGCAAGTTTACTCTTTGAGTTGGGGTGTACCAGTTCAGCCCTTCAGATATTTGAGAAACTGGAAATGTGGGAAGATGTTGTGATTTGTTATGAAAGAGCTGGGCAGCATGGGAAGGTATGTAATAGTGCTTCTGTCTTTTAGCATTTTCTCACTTTTTTTTAAATCTACTTTTGCCAGTGGTTTACTTATATTCCTTTTCCCTGATAAATCTTTTTAATGTTGTCTCTGATTTCTGTTGGGGCAAATTATTATATATGTAATGCACATAAAACAGAAATGCAGGCAAAATTGACATGGTCTTCGATGTATAAATAATGGAGGCACTAAAGGTTGCATTTTGATCTCTTTCCTTTGTTAAAGCTCCTCCAGTAGGACAGCTTCAAAGTGAAATATTAGGAATTATTTTGATCTTCACTGAAGTTGCCCAATGATGAGAGATTCAAACTTGAAGGGCTTTACCTAAGAAGAAGGGCTGCTGGCTCCACATGTAGAATAAAAATCCAAAGGGTATAACGCCCACTTTTAGGGCAGGGGAGTGGGCAAGTATATAATGCAGTCTTGATGCCACCCTTAAATTAGGTCTAGAGTGTAAATGTTGCAATATTTGCATGTTATTAATCTATTGTTTTTGCTCTCATAAATCATTAGTTTTAAAAATAATACCAAAAAAAAAAAAATGAGAAAGAGAGAATACAGTGTAGGGACTCTGTTAAAACTGAGACACTGAATAATTTTAAATGAACAACTTAAATGACTGAATTTCTGTGGTAAGTATAGTATACAAATTGGGTCATTTATATCCACATTCACGCTTTTGCCATGACCCTAAAATAGAGAACTAGTGATAAATGTAGGTCTGTTTCTTAAATACTTTCCTACATCTGTTTTAAACTAATAGAAAAGTTACATTCTTTTCACTAATCACTATTGGTAGTCAGAGTCTTTAGCCTTGCAAGGGCTAAGGAGAAATCAGCATGAGCTAAAACCTTACTGTAGATTATAGAATTGTAGAATGTTCATTCTGGGAAAGAGCTCCATCATCATTTCATTTCTTTCCTCTTCCAAATGAGGAAAGGAGTCTCTTCTGATTTGCTTCAGGTCTCAAAGTTAGTTACTGATTATTGATTAGCTCAAGAGGCTACTGGCACAGAGGTTAAAAATGGAGCCTCTGGACCCAGGCTGCTTGGGTGGCAATATTCATCATGCTGCTGCCAACACTGAGAGAGACTTTAACATGAACCCTCCTCTGCCACCCCTTTGCCTCAGTTTCCTTATCTAGTGGCATATAATCTATCTTACAGATTTTTGTATTGTGATACATATAAAATACATAAATTGATGCTTACCTTGTACTGCTATCTTTGTGTTTGCCGTTACTACTGTTGCTTCTCATATTTTTCACAATTTCACATCTCCGACTTTGTACAATATCTGACGGTGGAGACTCTTCCAGCTGCTGTCAATCATGTTGTCGGTCTAGCCAGACTGTAATTGCATGTGCTTGTGCTCTGTATTTGGTATCACAGTATCAGTGCTTTGCTACATGTTGGACATAAAAGTCTTTTAAAATTTTTTCTAAAGTTTCCATTATGATTTGGTACTGAAACAAATTATTGAACATATAACAAAGAACAGCAACAAAGTAGTGAGATGTGAATTTGGTTATTAGTGAAATACACATTTGCTATTGGAAAAATCATTACAATTGCATTCACTTAAAAAAAAACAACCAAAAAAAACACAGGCAAGTGCTTCATGGGATCTAAGGAAGGACGATACCCTAATGTAGATGTGTTTTATATTGAGATGTGTTTGAAAAAAAAAACAAAAAGCTGTCATCGAAAATACCCTGTGTTGAAGGCAGGAAAAAATTGCCAAACTATTTTGAGTACATTTAAACATTGAAGCGGTGAGAGACTGATTCATTCAAGGCATATGTTATAATTTAATTGAAAGCATTTTTTCTTTATTAGTTAAGAGTTAGCCTTATGATTTATGGCATCTCAAAGTTGATGAAATATAGCATTATGTTTCATCAGGGATTTGAATATTATTTTAGTGCCCATTGTCTGGCTCTAAGTTGTATTCAGATGTTTTGTTTAGTGAAGGAATGAGTGGATAACTGAATACCTTGATTCCCATTGTGCCTTTGATGTAGTTCCCATTACATCATTCCTCACTGTGCTAGTATTTTAGTAAATGAAATAATCTACATTAATTAATTAATATAGAAATTATATTAAATATAAATTAGATAAATTAAAAGTTATGGTGTAAAATATGGCAGTTATTGAAATTTTGATTTTTGTAATAATTAGACAAGTTGGTGAGCCACAAATACCCACAAAAAATTTTGAAATATTAAAATTATTTAATTTTGGAAGGTATAGAAAGTAGACTTTCTGTAATTGTAGAAGAAAAAAATATACATTTATCCCTTTGAGAGATCAGATTTGACTATGTCGAATTCATAGTCAAATGTGGTGTTATTATTATTTTTTAAATACTATTTTTGCACATGGCTTCGTAAGAATTGTGTCACAATAATGATAAGTTCCCATGTTGCTAGTTACCATAGAAAATGTGTGTACTATTTCTTTTAGTTATGTATAGTCATTTGTTTTGTCTTAATTCTGTTGTGAGTTACAGCCAAACATCCCTCAAAATCCTTATTTTAAAGATTGATTTTAGCATTTTATTTGCCACATAAAAAACTTCCCTTACCTGTTTTTCTTATGCTAAGTTGCTGTTCAGTTTAACTATGGACCCTAAAAAAGTTTTGTTCTAATTTGAAAGCAAATGTTTTATTTCTAAAACAACTGAGATTCTTTTGGTATTTGGTTTTGTGCCAATAGTTGTCACCACATTTTGATTTAACTGGAAGTTTGTGAAATTTTAATCCTTGCTTTTAGTGCTTAATGGTGTAATTTATTTTTAAAAGACAAATTTAGAAAAGTATCTAATTCTAATTATTGTGTTCTGGTGCACCCCTCTATCTTAGGGGCTCAGACTTTCTATTTTAGTCACTAGTTACAGAAATTCTTGTTATTTAATGGCCATTGGCATAATAGCTAAGATTAATTTTGCATGACCTTGGGGTCAGAACTAGTTCTCATCTGTTAGCATTTAATTTTTTGAAGTTATCTGGCATCCTTCTAGAAGTTTTCTCAAGCCTAAGGACAAATTCTTACTTTGTTGAGCAAATTTGGTTCCTAAATGAAAGACAAAGACTGAGCTCTCATGAGCTACCTGTAGCAAATGGGAGTGAATGGAATGCAGGAATGAGGATTAGCCCTTCTCTTGTTTTCTGTTGTTTCTAGAAACAAGATTTGCCTAAGATTATGCCACACTTTATTATGATACATTTGTACATCACTGCAGCCACTATTCCAGCATTATCCTTTAAGACGGGAGTATTCATTTCTACGACATCGGAGGTTCTATCACCAGATGTTTTGGGTTTTTGTGGTTTTGATGTTTTTCTTCTAAGATAGTTTTTTTTTTTTTTTTATGATTTAAAAGTTTCCCTACAGTTCTCTTTGCAGACCAGTTAGAGTGGTATTCCGAAAAGACAAATCTGAGTTGTATTCTTCCTTCTATATCTTCTCTTTGTCTCTGAGGTTCGGTGAGAGCTGATAGTTTGAATGGCTCATGGACCACTTCATGATGGAGTTTCTGCTTGGGCTGCTAACTGCCTCATCCACTTACTTTCTTATCCCTGTGATAGGGTGTGCTACCCCCCCCCCATTGTCTCCTGTTTAAGATTGCAGATTTCAAGGACAGATATGCTAAAATGTGAGAATGACCTCAGTTGGAATTTCCCTTCAGGGAGGTACAGGGGGAGGAAGAAGTGAAATGGTCCAGGTGTGGTACCTGGAAGGCGGGAAAATCAGGGTATATAAAGGGTGTGAAAACAAAGGGAAGGATCAGATCCAATATGGAGGTCAGATAGAGAGATTCATGGAGGAGAGTGATTTGGTTTTGGCCATTTTGTAAGATGGAGATGTGAACCAAGTGAGCTTGGCCATGTGGCCACCAGGAACCTGCAGCCCTTGGCTGACCTGGACTAGCTTCATGTGTGCTAAATGCAGTTACAGAGTTTGAAGATTTGAACTCCGTGTTGGAATTTGTTATGCTGAGTTTAACTTGTGTCTGGAAGAGGCTGTGCGAAAGTCAGGCCTGAAAAGAAAGTGAACTTTGCTGGGTCCGGTACCATGAAGTTTCTACCTGGACGACAAGAAGAGGACAGCATGGAGGAGCTGAAGCACGCCAAAGGAGCACACCTAAAGAAAGATGTCTTCAAACATGCGGATTGAACTCTGACTGGCTGATTTTGGTGAGATGATCAGGACTGAGAGATTGAGGATTTTGGGGCAATCTGGGAAAAGACTTTGGACAATGCTGAGAAAGGCTTTGGGCAATGTTAAAGTAATCAGAGTTTTCCTTACATGTTTCTTTTGTAGTTATTAGGAAAAATAGAAAATCACTTTGTTAGAAATAAATTAGTCTGCAGTGGTAGTCTTGCATTGGTTTGGTATTTTGGTTGAGAAGGCTGGGGATGGTGGAAAGAACCCACAAGAGTTTAAACTGTGTTTTTAAGTTTTTCTTTTTAGGTCTGAAAGAGGGAACGAAAGTAGAGAGAAGCTGATAGCTGATGTTTGCATATCAATAGTAGGCAGGTACAGTAAAAATGCTAATGAACCATTTGTGGCCTGCTTCCTAGGGAGTGAAGCAGGTGTATCCAGTTCAAGTTAAAGGCAATTGCTAATGTACTGCTTGTAGCCTGCTTCGTAGGGGGAAGCAGGCAAAGGTGTGTGTTCCAAGTTAAAGTCAGAAAGTCATCATAATAGCCTGTTTCACCTGCCTTGTGCTCTTTTGAACTTGCTAGTCCAAATTTTACCTTAAAGTTCCAGCAGGACTAAACTGCTTTTTTAATTGCTTGACTTTGCACATTATTTCACTTCAGGATGTTTGTAAATACCAGTGCTTATGTAGGATTTGTCCTCTTCTCCTGACTTGTGCTTGCTGAAGAGATTGCTCCTTAATTTGTTACCATGAGCTTTCTGGTACTTATAGGGGGCACCTACCCACCTGGTGTCATTGTCTCTTGTTTAAGATTGCAAATTTCAAGGAAGATATGCTAAAATGTGATAATGGCCTTGGTTAGAATTTCCTTTCAGAAAAGATATAAGGGGGAGGCAGAAGTAAAACAGGTTTTTTTCTTTGTAATGTGATAACTCAGGAGCTGTTCCTTGGCGGGGGGACACAACACATGATGGGGCACTGGACAGAAATAAGGAGGTATAAAGAGGGTTAGAACAAAGAAGAGGAGGCTGATTCAGATTCTGATTTTGGTATTTGTGGGATGAAGATGTGAGCCTTTGAGCTTGGCCATGTGGCCAAGGCCAGGGGCCTGAAGTCTTTGTCTGGCCTAGGCTAGGAGTGTGTCTGTTAAAGGAAGTTAAAGAGTTTGGAGATTTGAACCCCATGTTGGCGTTTGTTTTGCTGATTTTGATTTGTGTCTGGGAGAGGCTGTGTGAAAGCCAGGCCTGAGAAGAAAGAGAACTTTGCTGGTTCTGGGACTATAGAGCTTCTTTCTACTACCTGGAGGAGGGCAAGGAGAAGATGGCATGGAAGAATTGGAGCATGCCAAAGGAGCATGCCAAAAACTATCTTCAAGCATGTGGACATGAACTCTTAACTGCCTGATTTTGGTGAGATGATCAAGACTGAGAGACAGGATTTTTAGACAATCTGGGGAAAGGACTTTGGACCTTTGTTGAGAAAGGTTTTGGACAATGTTAAAGTAATTTGGAGTTTTACTTACATGTTTCTTTTTGCAGTAATTAAGAAATCTCTTTGTTTAGTAATAAATTAGTCTGCTCTCTGAGAGTCCTGCGTTAGCTTGGGATTTTGGTAAGAAGGCTGGGGATGGTGAAAAGAACCCGCCAAAGTTTAAGAGGGTAAATTGAAGCAAACCAGTCTAAAGTTAAAACTGTTTTTCTTTTTTAGGTCTGAGAGAGAACTAAGAGAAGCTTGTAGCTGATTTTTGCATACCAGTAGTAGGTGAACAGTAAAGATGCTAATTAACTTGAACCTGCTTGAGCCAGGCAGAGGTGTTCATAAGTTTAAGTCAACAAGTCTTTTTTTTTTTCTTTTCACCGGTTTCAGTACCTCCCTCCAAGTTTGGTGGCGATCTCCATTGTCACTCAGTACTATTTAAGTCACTCACTTACAGGCTTATCTCACCTCCTGAACAGAAAGCTGTTTAAGAACTAGACCTGTGTCTGTTATGTACCATGCTCTCCCAACACCTAGCACAGGCCTACTGCATAGTCAGCGATCAAACATATTTGTTGAATGAATGACTGGTAGGTGTTCATTGACTATTTACTGTAGCAAAGCTTATCTCCAAGTAAGGAATCCATATAGATTTTACAAGTGGTGAGAGATAGTGCTCTAATCCCTGCTAAATGTGCTCTCCAAAAATAGAGTGCTTCCTGTTCCCCATTTCAACCTTTTAGTTTCAGAAGCAGGAATAGGTGCTTTCAATACTTTCTCTTTTTGCTCAGTGGATGTTTAAGACAGTGTGACCATGCTGTTATTAGCTAATGCATTTCTCAAGTATCTTGTGTCCAACATCTTATATAATTATGCTGTCATCATTATATTTATAACAGCCCACAGAATGCAAGCTGATTAGCTCTAGTACATGGCAGAGTTTGGAATTGGTGTTCAATTCCTTTCCTCTGAAAGCCTTACTTCTTTCCCCACACCTGCCTCCCATCATGTTTTTTTTTTTTTTAATCCCTTAAAAATTTGATGTTCCATTTGTAAGATAAAACCTGCTGAGCTCACTTGGATGAGAAAAATAGGCAAAACACTTGAAAATACTCTCTAATTTGAGAGTAATGCAAATAGGAGATAGTCAGCGAATTGCATAACTAGGTCTTTTTTAAAATTATTGTTATTATTCTGTTTTATCTTGGACCTGAAGTATTTGTGTTGGCTAGTACCCCTGAGAAAAGTCAAGCCAGTACTTGGTGTTGTCACACACTTAACTGTAAAAAGCAATTAATGAGCACTTGACTTGGGGAGAGAGAATGGGACTGGGCACCACCAGACAGAGGTCTCGCAGGGAGTGAGTGGCTGGGGAGGGACAAAATGTCTTGCACTTTCCACCTCTATTGCTCCTCATGAAACAGGAATTTGGATTACCAGAAACTGCTTTCACTTGGATTGTTCTGGCAGCTGTTGGGTAGAAGGTACTTCAGTGCTCTCTTTGCTCTGCCCTGTCCTCCTTATTCAATGTGACAAGGGAGGCAGAGCATCTTTTCAGTGGTTCTTTTTGAGAACCAGTGACTACATTAACCAAAATCAAAATCCTTTTTGTTCTCTGCTTCAGGGGAGAAGGTTGAAATTAAACTGTGCTCAAAGTTTAGTTATACACAAGTGTATTCTCTCTCACATACTTTCATTTTTTTCTATTAAGCCTAAAATCGATCGTCAAGTATGCAAATCTGACTTCCATTATAAGTTTGTTGAGTTTTCATCCCCTTGGAACAAATCTCTAGCTGTTATGCCTAATTCTGTCATTTCTGTAATCCCAAAGTTTTTTTTTTATAGTTAGTACCATCTCTGGATCTAGAGCTCTATACTTTTGCTAGGAAGTCTTGTCGTTGTTGAACTGCCAAGTCCTTATCCCTGTACTAACAAGTGCAATGTTAGATGAGGGCATTCTTATCACATGTTAGGAATTTAATGTCTTCCTCTAATTCACAAAATCAAGCCATAAATTCCAGCTAAGAAGGACAGTTTGCTTTGTTAATTCTTCTCGACTCAAATATGAATAGTTTTCCTGATATGTTACAGTGTGTGTAACAGGATGCTCCTGGAATCTTTGCAGTGCTTAGAGTCTCCCCTTAAACATCCAAATTTCCATGTAATAACTTACAGAAAAATATGCCATCATCAGTGTAAATGAGCCCTACTATGGAAGTGTTTCAGTGTACAAAACGGTTTGTTTGCCTATATCTAAAGTTCTCAGTTATCTCTCAACACTTCATTTGATCAAAAGGTGTATCACCAGTGTAGGGGACTCATTCAGAAACTCCTTTTAGGCCATCAAGTATGTTCCTCAGTGATTTTAGTCCAAAGAAGAGTCACTTTCTAGGTGTGATCAGTTAGTTGAGTTGAGAGAGCCTGTATAGTTCAGATTCTGTTGTACTGCCTCTTGTTTACTTATATTGACATTAAATCTGTTATATTTATATTCAATATTGATGTCAGCCCGAACTCTAAAGGAGTTCACCTTTTTTCTCCTTTTTTCCAAAACAGACAAAACTGTTTAGAATCTGAAGACCCTAGAAAAAACCAGTAGCCCTTTATGACTCTAACATTAGTTTTAGTTGAATTTATCTTTGATCTAAAAGTTTTAAAGTACCTGTTGGGTACTGGGCAGTGGTATTTCAAGGATGAATAAGAGTTGTGTTTTTCCTTCTAGTAGCTTGTAGATGTTTTTAGTGTAATGCCATAGATACTTAGGTAGAAGTATATATATATAGATTCCACATTCTGCTTGGCTGTCATATTTACAACTTCTTCCTGTAGAAGAAGAATTTACATATTCTTCTTTATGCTCTTCTTCTCCAAAGCAATAATCAGTTGGCTTGGTATCTTATACAGATACCTTCACTAAGATCTCAAGAACTGATTTTTATGATTACACACTTTCTTGAAAATGTATCTTGTTTTATTGAAATTAACCATAGCTGAGATGACAAGGTAAATCTGATTTATGGAAGTATAAAAATGATACCTATACCTGTGATGTATTGAGGATGGTCTTAATTTCTAAAGTAAATGAGCTTAACCTTAGCTGAGGTGACAAGGTAAATCTGATTTATGGAAGTATAAAAATGATACCTATACCTGTGATGTATTGAGGATGGTCTTAATTTCTAAAGTAAATGGGCTGTCTGAAGCGGTGAAGTTTCATGTTGGCAAGTTTCATTTGTGAGGAGAGATGTAGTTTGGTTAAAAGGTAGGCCTTTAATGATACCTGTTTAATTGTTCCCTCCTCTTTTTACAGATGTTCCAGTCATCTCAGACTCTGAACATATCGTTTTTAAAAAGGAAAAATACACTTATCATTACCTTTGGGTGAATTAAAGATACTACTGTAACAAATGGTGACAACAGAGCAGGGTGCAGGAATATGGGGAGCTAAATTAGTCACCCTCCCCCCCACTCCTATATCATGGAGTAAGCCTGATGCCACTTAAGCAGTATTCAGCCTTGCTTCTTATTCTTGTTCCTTGCTTTTATTTAAACCATATTCATTTTCTTTTGTTTACCTCTTAGTTGGCTTGTGTCTTAGATATGTGAAATAAGCAGGTCATTTGTCGCCTCAGACTTTGAAAATGAAATTTTGGATCATGTGTGATAAAAGATAAATGTGTGCTTAAAAACCATCATTAGTAAGTTTTAAGCAATTTTATTGTTTCTGTTGTGATTTCTAGGCAGAAGAAATTCTTAGACAGGAGCTGGAGAAGAAAGAGACACCAAGTTTATATTGCTTGCTGGGAGACGTCCTTCGAGACCATTCACATTATGACAAGGCTTGGGAGTTGTCTGGACACCGCAGTGCTCGCTCTCAGCGCTCCAAGGGCCTCCTTCATCTGCGGAACAAGGAGTTCAAAGAATGTGTGCAGTGCTTCGAACGCTCCGTCAAGATTAATCCCATGCAGGTCAGACAGTTCATAAAACCCCACTCAGCACTGAGGTTTTCCTTTGATTTTGACTCTTGCCAAGTGAATCTCCACTTTCTAATGACTAGTAAGCTTGTATTTGTGGACTTAGTCTCTCAAGTATTTGTTGCTTATCACCCAAAGTAGATGACTTGACTTTCTCCTTACCCCTCTTTGTAGATTTTGCTTTTCTATTTCATTATATGTCCCCATTAACTGTCTGTAACCCAAATTAGCTGTTGAAGTTAGCTTCCATTTTGAGCAGAGTTAGAAATGAAATGAATGAGAGTCAGATTTATAGACTGTGTAGTGCTACGGACCGGCCGGGCGAAGGCGCAGGCCGGAGGACCAGGGCTCAGCTGGGCAGGAAAGACACAGGGCCGGCGAAAATGGCGAACAGACGCACACACTCAAGGGGTGGTGAATCTGCTGCGATTTATTTGAGATTTTTATGGATATATATAGTGTTTTTGGCAATCAGCATTTTATGAGTATATGCAATTAACA
>PVHY01008123.1:0-10892 GCA_004024945.1 Uropsilus gracilis
AGAAAGAAAGAAAGAAAGAAAGAAAGAAAGAAAGAAAGAAAGAAAGAAAGAAAGAAAGAAAGAAAGAAAGAGAAAGAGAGAAAGAAAGAAAAATGAACAACCATTTATAGAAGGCCTTTCCTTATTAGACAAAAAGAGAAAACATAGTTCCTCAGGGCAAAGAAAAATCGTTAGTAATTTATAGTTTCTGAATAATGGATGTAAGCAGACATTTTTGAAAAATGAAAATGAAAGCTAATACAACAAGAAAAAATATTTAGGGTAAAGATGTCAAATTATATATATATACTCTAAGTGCAGTGATATAAAGACACGGTACATATGGAAAAAAAGACTAGAAAGGCATTCACATAATCTCTCCCCATCTCATGAAACTGTGATTTCATTGACTACAATGTGATTTCATTGACTACAAATCATATGCTTCTATACCATAACCATACCAAGACAGAATGAATGAATGATATGAAAGTAGAAAGTATTTTCTGATGAAAACCCGTAACTGATGACACACTGCTTATATGTAGTTGAAAAAGACAAACCAGCCTTTCTTAATCTACAACTTTCTTTTTCCACATCATATATATTTCAGATTCTTCCTTAAGGCTTGCAAGGTGTTAACTACAAAAGAATATTAGTTACTCCCATATAATAATATGCAGCATGTTAAAAAAAAGCTTTATTTAGAAAAATATTTCTTATGTAGGTAAAACTTTGAAGAGAGCAACCAGAAATCTCTGAATCACACATGACAACAATGTTGTAGCAAAATTTTTATAGACAATGCCTGAAAACAGTACAATCATACCAAAATCTCATAGGTTACATACTATCTCATAGGTTACGTACATAATATCACAGTATCAATGTTCAGTACATTCTTTAATTCAGTTCCTATTTCTTGACTTTTTCTAGCTTTTCAAGTGGCAAGAAACTAAACCAAAATTTCCCCTTTTAACATAGGAAGCCATCTTCAAAGCAGAAGCTGAACTTTTACTGTGGCTGCTTTTTTAAAGGGCTATTTGCCCTAAAACACATCAATGTGAATTGACAATATGGTCATCCAAAATTAAAGACTAACATATTACACATATATATGGCTATGAACAAACTACTGACAAATATAAACATGGAAACAGAACAGGATTTGGTTTTAGTACACAAAATTGGGAATTACAATCATCTAGCCGTCTCGCCATTACTACTACTATCATTATTACTGACAATAAGTATCATCATCAATACTTTGAGCCTTTATAAATGCTCATTTAAAAACAGGTCAGGAAAATTTAAAAATAAATAGAAATAGATGTTGGGTTACAATAACTATATTATTATTCTCCCCTTCACAGTTGCATTTCAGATGTATTAAAAAAAAACAAACAAACTCATTTACAGTCTCAACTCACAGACTGAGAGATTTAGGGTCAACAGCTTTATGCAGCTGTGTGATCAATTTTGATTAACCAGAGTGATTAAATTCTTTAACTGCTATTTAGACAAAAATATTTATTTCAAAATAGAACAGCAGACTCCTGGGGGAGGGGGAAAAATGGAAGAAATACATGAATAAGAATAAAGGTTTCAGATCAAATTTAGCTGAAGTGCAAATTCAATACTTGCTACAAACTTCCTTATGTCTTCCCTAGAAAATTGCAAATTATTTAAAAATACTTAATTTTTTAAAATTCTTGAATTAAAATGAAAAATATCATGATCAGTCTTTTTGAGAGAGAAATGAGAGGATAATACCGAACATGACAAAAATGCTGGCTGTGACACAGTGAACTGGGTAACAAATCTGGGATATGGAAAAGACAAATTTTGAGACAGTCTAATATTCTCCTTAATTGACTACTTCCCTTGATGAAGAAATTACTATATTTTATTTACATTTATGAAAAGAAATAAGATGCAGGTTTTTTAATTTTTAAAAGTAATAAAGGGTAAATAGTATATCGGGGGAAATGAGTCATTCAATCTATTTAGCATCTTTTGTAAGGAAAGCAGCAGCATTTCCCTTGAATTTAAGAGATGTTTTAAAATACTCTGATAATCAAAAGTGCAATTTCAAGTAATAGGTAAATCTTCCTTCCAAATCTTCATCATCATAAAAATATTACTTAAACCATAAAAGGAGTTCCTGTCTAACTCAAAAGAATGTTTGGTTATTCAAGACTTTGTAGTCTTTAGAAATCAAAACAAAAATTTAACAGGTATAATTATCACCTCCTATGCCTAATTTTTCTCTTTTGAATAGAAAATGCTCACACTTGAAATGTGCCCAGAGCATACAATTGGCATAGGACCTCTTCTCTAGAAGTGTGGTATTCATTGTACTGAGATTTCAGTAAAGCTTTAATTAGAATATGCACCGTGGAGACCATATACACTTCTCAAGACCTGAAATTTCTACAGCAGAATCACAGAAGTCAATGTTAAAAAGGGAGGATAAAAGAGTTCTAGGTATCCACAGGCTAAAAGCACAAAGACATGACACATAGCTCATTTTGTCTCACTCCAACTGGTTTCTGTTACCAAACATTCATTGGCTACCTAGTATGGTATCTGCATAATAACCATGTGAGATCCCATTGAATTCTAAAATGCTTTAACTCCAGATTCCTGGTGAATCAAGGCTTATTTTCTATCTTCCCAGTTCTACTGAAGTCATATATCACACACTTCAAGACTGGTAGTGTAAGTTATCATGAATGCTAGTCCCTGACAACAGATCTTACTATACACCCTTAATGGGCAATGTGGGGAATGTAACTGCTGGTCACCTGCTACTCTCTAGGATTCTGAAAGTTTGCAATGCTAAGACAGAAAACTGGAAAGCTCTATGACTGTCTGCATCTAACAGGAAAATAGGTTATGATGTTTCCCACCATTTCTTTTTCTAATTTTGACTTAATTAGGTTCAGCTACATGAGCCAAAAAGGGGAAACTTGCTTTGGGGCTTGAAACAATAATTATTTTTAAGTAAAATGATACACATAAAGTTATATGAACAAATATTTGTGAAAAGTGAAATTATTTCCCTAAATAAATGTCCTTGGTTTTCCACCGGAAATGAACAAAAAAAGATAATTTAGAATTTTTTATAGATGCTTCAAAGTTAGAGTTTCTCTTACAGTTTTAAGTTTCAAAGCAACCAGTGAAACCAGAAACCAGTGAAACTTTGGGTACTTGATCAAAATTAGCATGATCCACATGTACACAGCCCAGAATCCTGCATGACATACATAGCACAATGTAAACTACAAAAACTAGAGCTAAAATGGAGGTTTTCATATGCATTTTTGATTCCATCATTTCTGCAGATATGAGTACCAGGCAAACATGTGAGGAAGAACTAAACCTAGCTCTCAGATCTCACTTTTGAGATAGGATGATAATTTCAAACACATTCAAAACCCTAGTTTAATGTCAGGGTGGGTCACTGTTCCACTAGAACCCATTTTTCCCCCTACGGCATCATATATATTTTATTACAAGATAGAACCCATATTTTTTAATGTGCACTTATAAGGAGAGATATTTTTACTTACTCTGGTCAGCATAATTTTTTGCTTTGAGTTCAAGTTGTCTTGTTTGAGATTCTAAAGATTCTACTCGGGTCTGTAATTCCTTCTTTTCCTGTTCTTGAGAGTCTTCAAATTCAATAAATTTCTGATAAAAAAGAAAAACATATAATTTTTTCCACTCCAGTGTTTCCTGTTATCACAAATCACAATTAGGCATTAATTTAAAAACATCATGAACTTAAGGTTGGAATAATGAACTTAAGGTTGTTTCTTAGTTTTTCTATAAAATTGTTTCAAAACCTCCAATTTAAAATTGTTTTAAAATATAGCCAGAGCCTGGCATGGTGGCGCATGCTTGTAATCCAAGCTACCTGGGAGGCTGAGGCTAGGAATCACTTGAGTCCATGGGTTCTAGACAACCCCAGGCAACATAACGAGGCCTAGTTTCAAAAAAATAGCAAGACATGATCGTGCGCACCTGTAATCCCAGCCACCTGGGAGGCTAAGGCTAGGAATCACTTGAGTCTGCGGGTTCGAGACAATCCGGGTGCAACATAGAGAGACCTAGCCTCTAAAAAATAAATTTAAAAAAAGATTGTTTTAAAATAAGAGGAAAAAAAAATAGGAAGAGAGGCCAAGACTAGGAATCGCTTGAGTCCGTGGGCCCAAGGCAATACAGCAAGACCTAGTCTCAAAAAATAGCTGGGCATGGTGGCACACACCTGTAATCCCAGCTACCTGGGAGGTTGAGGCTAGGGATTGCTTGAGTACGTGGTACCCCAGGCAATGATGGATGGATGGATGGATGGATGGATGGATGGATGGATGGATGGATGGATGGAATAGGAGGAAAAAGATCACAAAAATAGTTTATGAAAGTGTTTCTATTTCATATAACAGGTATTCCAATGGAAATATATATGTCCTGTTTCAAATATATAAAATTTTTAACTGGGATACTTGTAGGCTTGTCTGAATCCAAGATCTATTTTTTTAGGACATTGTATCTAAAATTTACAAAGACAGAAATCCAGATAAATATTTGCTAAAGGATTTGATTACTGGACAGTCTTCCAGATCACCTCAATCATAAATTTTCAATTCCTAAGAAAGAGTATGTGCTAGAAATATAACCACCAATCAAATCTAATTTACTAAAACTCTCATTAATAACACTGCTATTATAACTAATTATCCAATCTTACTCTTCAGCATAGTTGTTCTCTCAGCATTATTTGACAACTGATGGCTCACTCCTTAAAACTCCCTTGTTATTTTCATTTGGTTTCTAGGTCTTTGTCTTGTTTTCCATTTTCTTTATTATTTTCTCTTCCTTGGTCTACTTTTTTCCTCCTTTTCTCCCCAATTTCCTAACATTGACAAGCTCAGTCCTTGGGTAACTTTTTCTCTTAGTGTTATGCACACTTAACTCCCTGGTAATATTACCCAGTTTCATTATTTTAAACATTAACAATTTGCTTGACAACTTCCTTATTTCTTGCTCTGTCTCTAGCTCAGACCTGAATTCCAGATTTGTGTGTCCAAATGTCTACTGGAGACCTTTACTTGAAAGTCAAATAAACTTAGTATGTCAAAGCTTGCTCCTATTCTTGATCTTAGTACTTCATTAAATTGCTACAATTATTCAGGTCCAATACTTTGAAGTCAATATTGGCTCTTCTCTTTAACACCTCATATTTAATCTATGAGCAAATCTGTTTTCTGATCTAACCATTTTCATCATCTCCACAACCACCTAGTCTATGCTACTCTTATCTATTACCTGGGGCATTTCAAAAGCAAGAGCTTCCTAATTGACCTGTTTCACTCTTGTCCTCCTATGATGCACTCTTAATGTAATGGTACAAGTAGCCTTTAAAAAACAAAAGTTTATTTTATTCCCCTATTCAAAACCTGCTATATTCTCCCAAAATCCTTAGATAAGTCCCCAGAAACCTATATAATCTACTATCCACTTACTTCTTTGACTCATTCCCTACTTATCTTCTTCCCTACTCCTCCTTCACATACTCTGATTCAGATCTCCTTGCAATCCCTCCAACATTCTAAGCCTTTACATTTACTTCCTACTGGCCGAATTCTCTCCTTCAGCTATCCAAATGACTTGCTCCCTCTTCTCTTTAATGCCTTTATTAAACATAACCTTCTTACTAATATGTTCTTTCCTCATTTTAAAACTGTAATACACATTCCCTCTCTGCCTTTGTCCCCCTTTAGCAAGTATCTTTATCTAACACACTATACACTTGAATAATTTATCTTATTTATTATATGCTTTGTCTCAGCAGAATGTAGGCTCCATGAGGACAGGGATTTTTGTTTTAGTTACTGTATTTCCACTGCAAAGAATGTTGATGACACACAGCAAGTACTCAAATATTTGTTAAATGATGAATAAATGAATTGATTGAATATTCAGACTAAACTGAAATCCATATAAAAAGTGTATCACTGACAAAAAAATACAACTTAGACATTAGTAAGTATACCCTACTTTTAATGTGAATTTTGTTGATTATCTACCTACCTTTACCTGTTCTGAAACATTTCAGTCACTGCAATGGACATTTACACTGCTTTTTGTTGGCACACACTAGCTTTCTGTGAAGAACGTCTCTCAGTTCCATACATAATTCTGTTCCATCAAGTAATCTGATTCCACCTTTGTAGGAGTTGGGTATATGACTTGCATCAGACCAGTAAGAGTCCTTTCTGGGACATCTGCCAGTTATTCAGAAGAACGCTACCTCTCTGCCTATGGAATCCCACACAAACTCTTAAGATTATCTACCAGGTTTAAGCTACAGATGGACCTCTTTCCAATATATTGAAACAATATACATAAGAATAAAACCAATATAAAGGAAAACAAAAAGCAGACGGGAAGAAAATCCTAATTTAAGATACAGTTTGAGTCCTGGATTCAGCAATTCCTGGAGCCAGCATTTCCCAGTGTTTATTTTTTTCAGTTACATATAACCACAGATTCCTATCTTATATAAGCTTGCTTGACTTGAAAACATTCTTATATGAACTATATTCTCACAACAGTCATTTGATTTCCTTTTTATTATTGTCTTTGACGCTTGAAGCCTAGAACCTCTGACACACTGTTTCTTCATCATTTGGGAGTCCACAAACCCAAACTGGGGAATTTGACATTACTTATGAGCCATGCTTCCCAGAAGAAATACCCTCACTCACTCTAAATTCTGTCCTTTTTACTTGGGTTCAGAGATTCCTCAAGTCTTTTCATAAACTCCAAGTTTAGCATCCCTGTCCTTTTCTATGAAATTATTACATATTTGTGAGACTCTGGAAAATTTCATCAAACAGCCATTGTTTAATTTTTCACAATATTTAGTTTTGGAAAATTCTACGAATAAAAGTCACAGTAAATGTAAGAGGCAAATGGCAACATTTCTCACCCATTCATTTAGGAAATGTCTACTAACAACTTAGCAAGTGCCAGGTACATGAAACACTACCGTGAGTGCCACACTACCCATGCCATAGGCTGTTCGCTAGCTACAAGTTAAATGGGGGCAACAATATAAAGGCTACACTAAACACAAAAGCAACTATACCATAGATGATGTTGATGAAGTCCAAGTATGTTTTTTATTAACACTTTGTCTGAGGATATGAACAGAAATTAAGAATTAATAAGAAAAGGAAAATATTTATGGCCTGTTTTGAAAATGATGCTCATTAAACTGCTCTATTTGGATAAGTAACCCACAAATTATTATTTGGACAACTGTTCTATGATGTTTCAGACAACTCAGGTTGTTTTAAAGAACATACAGCAGCTGTTTACCAAGTAATACTTAAAATGCTGTACTAGTAACTTCTGACAAAACACTTTTGCATGAACAGATTACTGTCCGCCAAGGTTGAGAGTGAGGAGGAGGAGTAGTGGGTGAGGGTGACCAAAGGTCACAAAATTCCAGTTATAAGAAAAATAAGTTCCAGGAATGTAATGTATATCATAACGACTACAGTTAACAGTATTACTGTACTGTATTTTGAAAGGGACTAAAAGAGTAAAATTTTACTTTTTAACAAAATTTTCATTGACTTACTGTTGGTTTATGAAACTATAGAGGTTTCAGAAGTATAGCTTCATGTCCTGATATGTGCATAAACCACACTGTACCACAAGCCAGCACAGTTCTAGTGCCTTTCATTATCAAATTGACCCTCCCCAACCTCCCACCTCTTACCCTTTCCCTCTGTAATCACTGCTTTTTTTGCCAGTTTAAATTATTTTGTTGTCTTATTAATTCATTTGCTTTAATGAGAGAAAATGTTTAAAATTCTCACCACACAAAAAAGGTAGTATGTGAAATGATGTAAACTAATCTTATTGCGTAAGCGTTCTCTTCATAAACACAGAGCTAGCTTCATGTCTCCTGTTCTTAGTTAACCAGTTCAGCTACAGAGGGTAATCCATAACTGTTTAGCAGTCATTCCTATATACTTACTCTACAAGCATTACTTAGACCTACCCACATGATTCAAGTTTCAGAACTTTTCACATTTTAGAATGACTACTAAAGCTTTTTATCTACTACCATCTTAACTAAATATGGCAGGGCTATTTATCTCTAAGTTGAAATCTGTTTCTGCAATTTCCACTCACAGGAAAGGACTGACAATTATGAAAATATTCCAAAGCAGATACATAATACAGGTTTTTCCCTCAAGGCAGACAAACTTAGCATCTATAAAATGAACTACCATCTCTCATAAGGGTATATGTGTTTTTCATTTCTTATTCTAAATAATGGATCTTAAACTCTTTGAAATCATGAGTTCTTTGAAAATCTCATGAAAATAGACCTTTTCCCTATGGAGATAAATAAAACAACTATGCGTGCAATCACAGTGCTTTTTCAAGTTCTGTAAGAACTTGAAATTACTAGAGTAATTTTCCACATTAAAAAAAATTTTAAGTGTTGGTTTTTTTAAAAACTTAACCTTAAGAATTCTCTCTGCTTTTGACAATCTCAATTTTAAATGTATAATAAGTCTTGACTTGGAATATTTTAAATGAGCTGCCACCTCATTTAAAATGCCAATCACTAATAACAAATATTCCTTCAGTTCTGTAAGGCTCGTTAGACCATTCAGGACACCGAAGTAATTCATTTCAATATACAAACCTCTTACCAGGCATCCTCATAAGAGTGACATTGTCTTCACACCCTGCATGGAAAATCTCTGATGCACTGCCATGATACCCAGGAAAGACAGGGCCACCTGGAAGTCCAACTACTTAAAGATCATTCAACTTTTGGGTGGGTATCCAAAATGTTTCATTTTGGGAGCTGACAATGCAGGATTCAAGCAGATGCAGCATATCTGCACGTTCTTGTGCAGGAAGGCTGTGGTGTTGACAGGCAAGAACACCATAATGCACAAAACCATCCAGGGCATCTGGAAAACAACCCAGCTGTACAGAAACTGGTGCCTTATATCCAGGAATATGGGCTTTGTGTTCACCAAGGAGGACCTCACTGATATCAGGACATGCTGCTGGTCAACAAGACACCAAGCAACAACCTGTGCTGGCACCAAGGCTCCAAGTTAAGTCACTGTACCAGCCCAAAAGACTGGTCTGGAGCCTGAGAAGATCTCCTTCTTCCAGGTTTTGGGTATTATCACTAAAATCTCCAGAGGCACCATCGAAATTCTGAGAGACCAGCAACTAATTAAAAATGGAGACAAAATGAGAGCCAACAAAACTACCCTGCTGAACATGCTGAACATCCCTTTCCCTTTGGGTTAACCATCCAGCAGGTGTTTAACAATGGCAGCATCGACAGCCCTGAACTGCTTGATATCTCAGGACAAACTTTGCACTCTTGCTTCCTGAAGGGTGTTTGTAATATTGCCATTGTATGTCTGCAAACTGGCTACTCGACTATTGCATCAGTGCTCCACATTCCATCACCAATGGGTTCAAGTAGGTTTTAGTTTTGGAGACTGAGTACACCTTCCCATTTGCTGAAAGGTCAAGGCCTTCTTGGCTGATCCATCTGCATTTGTGGCTGCTGCCATCACAACTGCTTCTGCGGCTACTGCATCTCCAACCAACAAAAGAAGAGTCAGGTGAAGATATGGGAGGATTTTATCTGTTTGACTAAATCAAAAACCAACTTACTAAGCTAGCTGTCTTTGTAAAAATAGGAGAGGAAGGCTTATATTTCTTTAAAAAAGTATATATATAAAATGAACAAATTTTTTGAAAAAATACACAAGAACTAATTAAGTTTAACAAATACAGGAACATACTCTATTACATCACTTTCTAGTAAAAAAAAAAAACTGTTGTCACAGTTCAATGAAGTCACACCTATTTATAATGACTGTTCTCCAGATGACAGCAGAAATACAGAACAAGTAAAAGGTAGAATAAAGATACTGAGTACAAATAACTAAGTAATGTCATTCATAAGGTTTATTCTTAAATAACAATAAATATGAAACTGTATCTACTCAACCAACCCAGGCATTTATTTCATTATATTCATCATCACAGAAGCACAATATAACATACTAAGTATAATAATGGAAGCAACTGAAGGGGTAACAAAAATTAAGAAATAAGTAACTAAATCTGTTTTTAAAAAGAGAAGCCATTTCAGCTAATTCCAAAAGGAGTAGATTATCTGATGAACTGAGGTAAAGAATCCCAGGTGGAGATAACAGAACAAAAAAGAGGCCTAACAATCATGGTGTGGCTAGGAAAGTACAATTTTGGGTTAAAGTTGGAATAGATGACATAAGGAAAACCAATCACCAAATAAGACGTTGGGAATTCTTTCTCTGATGTCCAAAAGGAGTAAGTAGGAAAGTTAAGATTTCCTTCATCAATCCATCCTTTCAACACACACTGGAAGTCCTGTTGTTCTAAGAATTCTCAGATGGTGGGAATGTAGTAGGCTACAAGACAGTCGGTCCATATATTTTGATATTTGAAATTTAGCAGAAGAAAACAGACATAAAACAGGGGACTGACAAAAGTCAAATTGCAAAGATGACAAAAAACTTAAGTCACCCAATTTGAGGTTAGTATTGACAAGGGATGTCTGATATTTTGTTACTACCTAAGTAATCCCAACATGAGACAAAAATACAACCTTAGTATATGTCTCAGGCTTACATATGAGCTGATTCTTAAAGATTTTGTAAAATGAGAAGTTAACATTTCAATGTTACATTGAAATGTTACAAAATGAGACCTAAATACAAAATGAGACTTAAAAATCACCTGCTCCTGGTCAGGCATGGTGGCGCATCAGCCTCGGAAGCCATGGCTGGGCCAGGAATCGG
>PVHY01008123.1:10992-48848 GCA_004024945.1 Uropsilus gracilis
GGATGGAGGGAGGGAGGGATAAGGAGGGATTGGCACTGGAGGGGGGGAAGTGGGGGAGGAGGGGTAATACAACCATGCAAACAGGACAAATATTGTGTGATAATTACAAAATAAATATTTTTAAAAAGAAATAATACAAGATATCAGAAAAGTATAAAATAGGGAACTAACCATATATGAGAGACTCAGAGACTAAGACACTTAAACTGAGACTTGGAGCATAAATGAAAGTTCATCATGCAAAGAGGAGTCAAAAAAATGGCCAACCTAGCTGGGCACAGTGGTGTGCACCTTTAATCCCAGCCTTGGGAGGCTGAAGCTAGGAATCGCTTGAATCTGCGGGTTCGAAACTATCCCGGGCAACATAGCAAGACCTAGTCTCAAAAAATAGCCAGGTGTGGTGACACGCACCTGTAATCCCAGCTACCTGGAAGGCTGAGGCCAGGGATCACTTGAGTTCCCAAGTTCAGGACTACCCTGGGCAACATAGCGAGACTTAGTATCTAAAAACAAACGGAAAAGAATGGCCAACCTTCGAGATATGGTGGAGAATATAGCCTGAGGTGAGGCTACAAAAAGACACTGATCAAATCATATCAAACAATCATATCAAATCAAACAACTGCAAACATAATGATACAGGGCCTTGAAGAAACTGGATCATATGATGTATTTAAACTCCATTAATATCTTTGAGGATGAGTAATGCAAAGAGGGAATTTGAAGAAGGGAACAAGAATATTTGAAGGGAGGTGTAAGTTGTCACAATAGTTCAACCAAATGCGATGATTACTATAAGCAGAATAGTAAGGATGGAGTAGAGGAATAATCCAAGATATCTGTAAGTTAAAAAAACATCAAAACAGGGGAACAGGGCCGGCACCCGCATGGGGGGGAAACGACTCATGCTGAGGAGGGAGCTGGAACTGAGTAAGTACCCACTAGCCGGCTCGTGCCATCAGGGTCCAGGGTGGGCACTGAAAATTCCAGTCTTCCGGTGGGCACTGAAAATTCCAGTCTTCCGGAGGCACTTGGCCTGATGGGGGACTCCCAGCCCCTGCCAGCGGTCTAGGCCACAGGTTAGGGGCGCAGGTAGGTGGAGCTTCCGCTCGTCTGCCAACCACGGGAACCACGGGGAACGGGGAGGCAGGTCAGGAAGCCGTGCCTTTGTCTCTAGAGCCTGGGGGACAGGGCCAGCACCCCTGCCGGGCCCACAAGGGGGGGTGCGGGAGGGGTTCCCCTCCAGTTAATCCCACTTCTAACAAATCAGAGCAGAGCGAGAATATCTACCTATTCTGCTGCAGTTACTGAAGAATAAAGGCCCTGGACGCATCTGACACCCGGGTGAGACCAAAAATGAAATGATTGGAACAAGGTCCCAAGCTTTAAAGCCTATTGAAACAATGACCGACCACAGAACTACACATACAGTGACTTTGGGGGCAGAGAAGCAAATCCCTTGTCCAGAATGTGTTCGACAGCAACAAGGCACTGCATTTCCTGAAAAGGAGAAGGACATACAAAAAAGGGACACGGCCACAGAACAACTGCAAACAGAGGGAGAGGAGTGGAACTGGGCCCACCACCGAGTGGAAATGGCCTCCACTAAAGACCCTCTCTACCACAAGGGGCTGGATGCTGGAGCCCAGCCTCAGACACCAGAACCATAAGGACTGGAAACAGCAACATGGAACAAAGGCTGGAACGGAGGAGTAAACCAACATGAATGAGGTGATGCGAATCCCTAGGAGAATCACCTCCATCGTAGAAAGCTTTGCAACAGAGGAGACAGGAACAAAAGGCGACACAACTGACTTTCAACTGACCTACAAGGGTTCATACATGATTAGAACAAATACTCGCTGCTAAGACATGCATGGAAATCGAAGCAGCACGGGCCACGAAGTACCAGGAGAGCAGGTCATCACCCAGGAAAAAGACATTGCACCAGTAAAGAGAAAAGCTCAACGGACCAAACACCAATGACTTGAAGCGACAGGGAGGTAGGAGACATTCGAGGGGGAGTGGGATGACGGGGAAAATGAAGGGTCTTAACAATACATATATACAAATAAATCTGTACGAAAAAAAAGAAAGAAATGGCTCACAGAGTAAAAAAAAGAGAGTGTGGTGGATCAGAACAAGGGTTTGGGAGGATTTCTGCAAAGCCTCTTGGCACATTTTCCAGCAGATAATTATTTGATTCCCCTGGAGAAAGTGAATTCTAGCATTGAAATATCTTCCACTGCTGAGGTTTACTTGCTTCTGATTTATTGCAAAAGGAGGACAGGTAATGGGCTGCATCATGGTTTCCAAAAGTATGGTACTATTTTATCTAAGTTCAAAAAAAGAAATCTAAAATTCGGGTTAGCTGTCACATTTTTCCTAAGTGTTCATCTCACTATGTCCTATTTTAATTGTCTAAATAATATAAAAGGAATAGAACTTACACATGACAAGCTCGTAACTTAAAAAAAAAATCAGAACTGATGACTGAATATAGAGGATAAGCAAAAAGGAAAAGGTAAGGAACAAGTCTAGATTTCTTTTTTGATCAATGATAAGGATAATGGTTTCACTTACCTAGGAAAAACTGATGGGAGAGGAAATAACTAATATAATAACATTAATAACACTGATTTTTAATATTAAGGTTGGCTACCTGTGAGGTATTCAACTGCATACGCAATATTTATTTGTAAAGATGGTATTTTACTATTTGGCATGTAACTAAGCAAGCACAACCCACCTGAAGATCAGCAATGTTTATCCAAAGTCCTTAAAGAATATATGAAGAGTGTTACTTTACTTGTACATTCTTTTTTGGAGACTAGGTCTCGCTATGTTGCCCAGGTACAACAGACTTAAGTTGCCCGAGTACCACGGACTCAAGTGATCTCCAGCCTCAGCCTCCCAGGTAGCTGGGATTACAGGTGTCCCCCATGACACCCAGCTGCTTTTTCAAGGCCAGGTCTTACTATGTTGCCTGGAGTAGCCTTGAAAACACGAACTCAAGCAATCCCAAGCCTCTTGCCTCCCAGCATTTGGACTACAGACTTGTGCCACCCACGTGGCTTCTCATACACTTTAAGGCCTTTCATACAAGATGTTATGTATGCTATTTCAATTTTTATAAACAGAAGGAATAAATGAACAAACAAAGAAAAAGTGTGGAAGCATAAGCTGAAATCCTAGTAATGACAGTTTATTAGTGGTTTTATCTTTTTTTTTAACAACTTTACCCTTAAGTAGCCTTATTTTTTACAATAAACATGAGTCATATACATAGTTTTAAGTAACATTAAGAAAAATGAGAAAGAAATACAAACTATGAGCCTATACCTCTTCAATGGTAGCCATGGAGCTAAATATGAACTTTAATCCGTTTGCATTTCAACTTGAGAAAACTTAACATTTCAAGCACTGTTTGATCAAAAAATGATTATGGGTATTTTTCTAATCAGTGTGAAAGAATAATTCCATTCTAATTATATAATTCATGCTATAACCATGACAGATCTGTGACGTTCAAAGATAAAATACAAGAGTGATGATATATTTCAGGGTAGGATTAGAAGTGTGGACCCATTCTTAAAAGTCTGTAAAAAACTATGAAAAATAGATTTCTGTTAGAGACTGTTCTCTCCTATATATTAAAGGTGTTCACAACAAAGAGTTCCCAAAACAAACAGGTTTTCTTTCATTACTATAATTTGCATAATAGTATTTTTATACCAAGTAGGTAGGATTTGAGAGTTTACCCTAGTTAGGGACATTTTGAAGGGAAAAAAAAAAATAATGACTTCATAAATGACTTAATGTGATTTAACTTCTTGCCAGTGCTGTAACTTTACAAAGTTGGTCACCTCCATTATATTTAGCAAATGATGGGGTAAAGTAGTATAAAGTCAAGGTGGGAGAGGACTATTTTTCAAATTATAAACCTATCCTACTCCTAGGAAGTTCTTGTTCCTCCTTCCAATCCCAGCACAGATGACTTTATCAGGTCTCTCTTTACCTTGACCTAAAATGCAAGTCTCCAGGCACCCCCAACTCCCATTGCTTTGTATCTGTCTCTCCCATGCACATTTTTCACCCTAAGTACTGAAGAAGGCAGTAAGAGCCCCAAAATGTATGTATGCATATATAACAAACACTTATTCACTAGGCATCCCTTCCCCCTCTTATTAACGAATTGGTCAACAACATTGACGTACTTCACATAGAACTCTCCTGGGAGCAACTGGACGCTGTTTAAAAAAAAAAAAAAGGCAGTGAACAATACAGACTTATGTCAGGATCTAAAGAATAAGCTCTGTGATAAAGCAAAAGTGCTTTCAAGTCCAGATGGCTTATAGGGATTGTTTTACCCCACTGTTCTAGAGAAAAACAAATGAATACTTTGAAAAGGCAAGCTCCCAAGATTTAAAAATATATGTATCCACTGAGATTACAGCAACTTATTGAAGTAACAATACAAGAAACCAAAGAAAAAATTTTAAACCCTTAATATAGCAAACTTGACTACAGTAGTTATCTAAAAATACTGCCAAATAAAAGGTTATTTGCTAATCTATCAGGATATTAGCCTCCATTTATATTGCAGTGGGAGAAGGAAAATATTTTCACTACATTAATCAATTATTGCTAAAATCAGTTAAATGTAAGATTCCCAATGTAGTATATTTTAAAAAATAAGAGGGACAGACTATATTAAGAAATGTGATTCCTCCTCACTTGAATGTGAAAATTTTTCTAACACAAATGATTTAGTATTTTTCAAAATAAATAGCAGAGAGGAAGGGAGAAGATGATTTAATATTTGTCAATCAAGGTAATACATTATCAACAAAGGTAAAGATAAAAATTTTATAATCAATATGTATAGAGAATCCATAGAAGAAAACATTGGCAATGTTTCATGATATCAATGATAAAGAGATTTCTGAAGACTCAACCCCTATGGGAAGGAAAATAAAAGAAAAAAATAAAAAGACAATTAGGATTACCTGAAGTTTAAAAGCTCTTGCACAGTGGGGAAAAAAATTCAAGATTAAAAAGACACTCTATTGATAGAAAATATACAAAATACAATCAGCATGGGTTTAATCTCAAAGCTATATAAAAGATTAACACATCAACAGTAGAATAAACAGTCTAATTAATAAATGGACAACAGATATGGACAACTCACCAAAGAGGACCAGAAAGAGACAAATGAAAAAAGATTGATCATCACTTCTAATACGAGAAATGATGATTAAAACCACGATAAGATACCATCTTACAAAGTGAGTCAGGTACATATTAAAAAAACAAAACTAAACTAATATAAGTGCTGGAGAAGATGCAGAGAAAAGAGAAACTCTATATACACTGTTGGTGGGTATATAAACTGGTACAACCATTATTGAAAGTCATCTGGATTTAGCTCAAATAATTAGAAATATTGTACAACCCAGCAAATCCACTCTTAGGTATCTATCCAAAGAATATGAAACCATCAATCAAAAAACACATGTTCTACAATGCTTATTGCAACATTATTTACATGAAAGCAGCCTAAATACGCATCAAAAGACAATTGGATCAAAATAAAGTATAATCATATTGTGGAATACTATTCAGCTAAAGGGAAAGAGGAGATGTTGCCATTTACAGCAAAATGGAAGATGTTAGAAGGAATGACATGTAGTAAAGCAAGTTAGAACAAGAAAGACAAACACTGGACACTGACAAGATAAAATACAAAAACTAGCAGACATTAATAACAAAGTGAGGGCCCTAAGGTTATGAGGGAGCACAAGGGAGAAAGGAACAAGGGACTATAAGGGAGGAAAAAAAGGAGAACTGTTACAAATTAAGAAAAGTTAAGAGACCTTTTAAACCAAGTGTAAGTACATGAACCATCTTATTTCAATTCTGATTAAAATAATCAATTACAAAACTACACTTATAAGACAAATGGGAAAATGTGAATACTGATAAAATATCAAGGAATAACCATCTATAACTTTTAAGTGTAGTAATGTTTTGTTTTGTTTTTTTTAACTAACTTTTAGAGATACACTGATCTGTAGGTTTTGATGTGCTTTAAAATTATGATGGAGATGCTAAGGTGAAGTACAAATGAAGTTGTAATTTCATTACTTGAAGTTGAGTGATAATTACAGAGGAGTTCATTATTCTACTCACTATAGTTTAATATTTGGCTATTTTCATACTAAAAGTATTAATAAAGAAAAAGTACAGAATTAAATTATTAGTGGCATTAAGTTAACATGACAAATCAAATAAATAGGGGAGGGGCCACACCCCCTCCAGGGTCCGCAAACTGAAGGGGAAGTCTCCAATAAGGGGCATTCTCCTGTGCAGAGAGCACATGGGGGTTGGTTAAGCTGCTCCCTTCCGGAGAATCTGGATCAATCCAGCTGCTTCCAAGCTGGCCCAGGGCCCTGCCCCTCTCTCAGGTTCTGCAGATTGGAGGGGAGGTCTTGGGTAAGGGGCACTCTCTCTCACATAGAGCACAGCTGGGGCATGGGCAGGAGTGAAAGGGGTCCCCTCTGGTTCATTCCCACAGCAGCCATTTCTCTGCTTGAACGAGAAAAACAACTCAGATAAGATATACTTGAAAAGAAGAGAAATAAAGGCCATGAACACACCCATCACCTGGCCAAAAAGCATGGTCAGAACTCTGAGACACAAGATAGCTGTGGACAAGAGCAAAGACATGTCACCAGGAAACACTGACATTTCTTTTTTCTTTTCTTTGAAACTAGGTCTCTATTTTTGCCTGTGGAACCGCAGGCTCTCATTGCCCGGGGTACCACAGATTCAAGCAATCCCCAGCCTCAGCTTCCCAGGTAGCTGGGATGACAGGCGCGCGCGCCACCACGCCCAGCTATTTTTTTGGAACTAGGTCTCGATATGGGCCCCAGGCGGGACTCGAACCGCGATCCCTAGCCCCGGCCGCTTCATAGGCTGAAGCTTACAGGCACAAGCCACCGTGCCCGGCTTGACAATATTTCTGATGTTGGGTCTAGGCTCCCCATGCATAGACACTTTCAACATAAGCAAGGAGACCCCCCCCCATCTCAATGGGGGAACAAGGCCACAAAGAAGTGTCAGTGGGAAATGTGGGGAGCTACTCCATACACCAGACGGCAAGGAGGTTCACCAGCATGCTCAGAAAGGCCACTTGCCCTAAGGATATTCAAGGAGAACTGATCAGCCTGTGTTGTGGTCCCCCAGGAATGCAGGACTTCAATCAGGAGGACAGTGCTTCAGAAAGAACACAGAGAGACCAACAGGCCAATCAACAAGTGACAATGAGAAAGGAACTGGAGTGACTAGAGGAGAGACCAGGGGAAGGGGAGAAGGGGGGAGGACCATGCCTACAAACATGAGCTATGCAAGCAAACAATAAGAAAAATAAAATAAATATAAATTATTAAAAAATCAAGTAAATAATAAATTAAAAAAATCAAATAAATATATACAAAGGGACAAGTACAAGGATATTCAGTAGAACAATACTTGTAAACAGTTCAAAAAATAATCTTAAGGATGACTAGAATGTTCATCAATAGACAGCTGAGAAGTAAATTATGACAGATCCATACTATGGAAATGGAAACCATATAATTAGTGAGAGAACTGATGTGAGGGTGAGAGTGGGCTGGAAACACACAGAAAATAATTAGTTTACTTCCTTAATGAACTCAAGAAAAATTTGAGACTGGTGAATACCAGCACAACCAGATGTCAAAAGAAAAGAGAAAGTAAATCTATCTACCAAACTGTAATGCTGACATATTCCCATAATAACTAGGCTTATCTACCACTTGAATCTCTCCATGGAAAATTCAAATGTGTCTTGAAAAAAGGCAATGGAACCTGAAATCTGGGTTCCCAATAGGCAATAGATTGCATCTAGGCACACAAAGCTTCTGGGCCTCCCTTTTTAGTGCCTCATACTCAAAACATGAAGGGATAATTAAAGGTTACCAGGCACTTGAAGCTCCATCCTGAAAGAGAGAATCCAAAACTATCAGGAAAAAAAAACGGAACTCTGAGGAAACAAAACAGGGAACCAATGAAAACTGTAATTAATATACTTAGAAACCAAAGAAATCATTGCATCCATGAAACCAGAATAGTATGCTATTTTTAAAGAGTTGGGGGTGGGAGGGTTAACAAAAATTAGGAAGAAGTCTTGGAAATTACAAAAATATGAACTGAAAAACCGAGCACTTAGGCCATCTTTCTTATACAAACTATGCCTTATAGTAATCAAACAGTTGAGGGGAAGACATCTCCTTTATAACAAAATTTAGTTTAAAAATGCTGAAGGAACAATTATGCTAAAATAGCACTATTTTCCAATTCTTAATGAAATAACAGAGAATATTCAGTTACTACTCAGATTTTCTTGGTTGGATTATTGGGATCCAAACAAAGTTCATATACTGCATTTTGGGTAATATGTATCTTAGGTCTCTCTTAAACTACAGATTTTAAACTGTAGATCTCTTTTAAACTAGATTGATTCCCTACTCCTTTATACCCAATGTTCTTAGTAATCACTGATTATATAATGAAATACTATGAAGTTATTATTGTAAAGCATAATTTAGATCTACCCAAATCTAGGCTGTTGATAGTTAGGAATAAATGAAACTGAACAATTTACAAAAAAGGAAAGTAGCATCATCAAAAAAGATAAGAAAATATGCTTAACCACACTAGTGATTTGAGAAAACTAAATTACAAGAGGTTGTTTCACATACATCAATCAGATTGGCAACAGAAACTATAAAAACTGAGAGCACCAACTGTTGGCAAGAATATGGGGAAACAAATCTAACAGACTACTGGTAGGAATATAAGTCACAACTACCCCTCTTCTGACAAGTACAATGCTATATTTAGTTTACAAATACATATACATACACTAAATTCATGTACTAAAACCTGGCATCTTATACCTAAAGTATGTATCTCTGAGAAGTTCTTGTGTATGTACTGCAGTAATAATAAAGTGAGATACGGCATTCAACATAAAATTTTTATCAACAGAAAAATGAACAAAAGTAAAGTTATATGATGGAATACGCAGCAGTTAAAAACAAATAAACCAGACATTATATGAATTTTCATCACAAATAGATCTAAAAAATGAGTAAACAAACTGTAAAATTACATAAAAATGGATAGTATTTAGGGGAAAAATTTATCCCAAATCAATACTGTACATAATTTACAGGTACACGTATCTATAGCAGATCTGAAAAAAAAAAAAAAAGCAACCTAAATACACCCCAAATTCACAAGTTACCTGTTTTCCTTCCTTTACCACTTTCTTCCCAGAGGGTAATTTTGCCCTTATCACTAATGTTCTGTATCTTTTACTTAGACATTTTAAGTGAAAATAAACAGCTAATATTTTACCCTGGGTCATGAGTAGATGGTAGATTTTACATTATTCTCTCCTTTTACTTTATGTACTTTTTTTTTTTTTTTTAAGAATGAAGAAAATCTTGTGCTTCCAGTAAATATATACTTAAGTCTCTTTCAGGCAACAATTCTCCACTTTGGGACTGAGTGGAACGTGACACAGTTATCACAAACTTCCAGAAAGATTACTCCCAAATATACAAGTCTAGTCCAGCAGTACTTCTTCCAATCAGTCTGGCACATCAATGGGAATAGGGATCGGAGGATTTAAAAAATCGGTTATTTCTGGAAATGGTCTTCCAGGTAACCAAGTGGTCATGGGTACCTCATACTGTAATGAATAATCAGAAAAAGCCACTGAATCCAGTATGGGTCCTAACTTTCAAACTCCCTTTCAGGCCTCAACCCAAGTCCTAACTACCCTCTGACTAAGGGTGGTTATGTTTTTTTTTTGAATTAACATAGATCTCTATCTTCAGGTATTGTCTATGTGGCTATGTTCTAACCAAACCATTAGAAACAAGGAAAGATATCCAAGACGAGTGAAAATTAAAATCAAGTTACAGCATACTACATAATTTAAACTCTACATATGAGGAATAGAAAATCACCTCAATTTCCTACTAAAACTAATTTCCTCAATGAGAAAAGGGAATTACCTTAATCTGATTAAGAGCATTCACAAAACCCCAAAACTAACATCATGCTTAATGGGTAAATCAGAAACATGACAAGAATTTCACCTTTCCAATTTTATTCAATATTGTACAGCAGTTTTCCAGTCAGGGTAATTAAGCAAGAAAATGAAATTAAAAAGTCATCCAGATTGGGAACAAAAAAGTGTAACTTTCTCCATTTGCTGGTGCTATAATGTTGCATTAGGAAACCCACAAAAAAAGCCTACTGGAACTAACCATAATCAGTTCAGCAAGGCTGCACAAAATCTACATGTGAATTGTATAACTAAACATTTGCACTAAAATAATTAGAAAATGAAATTAAGGAAACAATCCCATTTACAACAGTATGGAAAAAAAAAACCTCAAAAATAACCTCAACAAAAAACTGTAAAACTTTTCTCCAACAACTACAAATCTGACAACTACAAAATATTACTGAAAGACATTAAAGATCTAAATAATTGAAAAGAAACGCTATGTTCATGAATCAAAAGGTTTAATATCATTAAGATGGTAATATTCACTACACTGAGCTACAAATTCAACAAAACCTCTATGAAAATCCCAAGTAGTTTCTCTGCAGAAACTGAGAAGCTGGTCTTAATATTTACATGGACCCACAAATAAACAAGCCAACCTTGAAAAAGAACAAAGTTGGAAGGCACACTTAACTTTTTAAAAACTAGTTATGAAACTACAGTAGTCATACAGAGTGGTACTGGCATAAGAAGGGACATAGAGAACAAATGGAACAGAGTAGAATCCAGGAAAAATCCCCCACATTGACTTTCAACAAGGGTCCCAAGACAATTCAATGGGGGAAAGAATAGTTTCATGAAATAACACTGCTAGAAAAACTGCATACATACAAAGGAATTAATATAGACTCCACATATAAAACAATAACTCAAACGGACCAAATACCTAAATGTAAGAGCTAAAACTATAAGAAAATATAGGTGTGAATTTTTGTGACCTCACACTAGGCAAGTGTTTCTTAAACACCCAAAACACAGGCAGTCAAAGGAAAAATAAACTTAGCCTCATCAAATGAAAACTATTTGCACTTCAAGGAAAATCATTAAAAAAGTAAAAAGACAGCCCACAGGATGGAAGAAAACATTAACAAATCATATATCTGAAGAGAGACTTGGAATATGAAAAATTACTTGACTTTAAAAACAAATGAAACTGACGGGCCGGGCACGGTGGCTCGTGCCTGTAAGCTTCAGTCTATGAAGCGGCTGGGGCTAGGGATCACGGTTCAAGTCCCACCTGGGTCCCGTATCGAGACCTAGTTCCAAAAAAATAGCTGGGCATGGTGGCACGCACCTGTAATCCCAGCTACCTGGGAAGCTGAGGCTGGGAATGGCTTGAGTCCGTGGTACCCTGGGCAACGAGACCCTGTGGTTCCATGGGCAAAAATAGCAAGACCTAGTCTCAAAAAAATAAATAAATAAATAAATGAAACTGGTGTGGCAGAGTTTCCCTATCTCACCTGCTGCTTCTCTTAGTGTTCTCCAATAAATCCACCATTAATGTTCTCCACTCTGGTGAATTCTTTCACCTCCATATATCTGACCAACACCCCAATTCTTCCTCACAACATTTATTCTACCCACTTGTATCAAGATCCTGGGGCCACATGTGTACCCTCCCACCTCCTCTCCCTCTTTCTCTCTTTCTTGTCTCCATTCTCTCTCTCTCTCTCTCTCTCTCTCTCTCTCTCTCTCTCTCTCTCTCTCTCCCCACTTGTATCAAGATCCTGGGGCCACATGTGTACATCCCCCACCTCCTCTCCCTCTTTCTCTGTCTTTCTTGTCTCCTCTCTCTCTCTCCCTCTCTCCCTTTCTCCCTCTCTCCCCCCCTCACTTCCCTCCCATACACACACCCACAAATGAATGAAATTATGATACATGTCACAAAACAGATAAGCCCTGAAAACACTCCAAGTGAAGTAAATCAAACATTAGAGTGCAAATATTTCATGATTCCAAGTATCTGTGATACCTGGAATAGTCGAATTCTTAGCAACAGAAAAGACAATAGTAGTTTTGCAGGGACTGGGGGGAAAGATGGAGTTACTGTTTTGTGGGCATGAAGTTTCAGTTTGGAATAATATAAAGAACTCTGGTGATGAAAGGGGGAATGGCTGCATAACAATGTGAATGTATATAATACCACTAACTGTACACTCAAAATGACCAAAATAGTAAATTTTATGTTATGTATTTTTTATCAGCATTGAAAACAATCTTAAGAGAAAAATCTGGTGGCAACTATATGAAGTGAAATTTTTACAGGATGAAAAACAAAATAGTCTTTAAAGAAGTTGTAGTCTGTTGGAGTGAAAAAAATTAAAGTCAACAATATTATCAAATGACTAGTTTCACTAAGAAGTATTCCATATAACCATATAGCAGATCAAATAAAATATAATCTTTTGTTGTTAAGAATTATTCTGAACAATAGTCAGGCATGGTGGTGCACGCCTATAATCCCAGTTACCTGGGAGGCTGAGACTGAGGATCACTTGAGTCACGGGTTCAAGACCCAGTCTCTTAAAAATGAAATAAAAAATAAAGAATTATTCTGAATAACTGTGAATCTTTATACTAAACCATATGGTATATTATACTGTATGATACTCTCAAGGTCAAAATACATGCTTGATTAATTCTTCCTTTATTTTCTGGCCCCCAATGACCTATATTCAAGCTCAAGTCTTGCTGTTCCTCTTAGTGGCAGAAATAGTACAATTTCTTTTTCTAAAGAATATATGGAAAACAAGAATTAATTGAAATATATTAAATAAATATTGTGTTCTAACAGTTTTCTGAATACTGCTGCAAAACTTTCAAACCTCTCATACTCTGACTCTGTGACACATTACCCTATTAAATGTTATCCCAACTCTGGGAAGCTGCCCTCGGGCTGAGTTAAGCCTACAGCACTGGTTACATATAGTACCTGTTTAGGATGGTTATATAAAACTGCCCTAGTTAGTTTAGTCTCCACTACTAGGTTATGTGATTGGAGGGCAGGAGCCTGGACTGTTCATTCTTATCCTCCCCCATCATCAAACTGTTCAATTAGCATGTCTTATAAGTATGGAATGGATAATTAGGTAGATAGATTTCAAATATTTAGGTAATATTTAATATGTATTAACCAGATGTCTGGAGCTTTGAAAGCTTATTTTTCTTTTTCAATCTTCACAACAGCTCTATGAGGTTGTCAATATTATTACCTCTATTTGCAGATGAAAAAACTGAGGCACATCTTCAAGAAATCAGTTCAGATACATAGCTAGGAAGCAAATAATGACAAATCTGAACTAAGGTAATTTCACCTTATTGCCCTTGCCCACTTCATTTTTTTTTTTTTTTTTGAGACTAGATCTCGTTATTTTTGCCTGTGGAACCGCAGGTTCATGTTGCCAGGGGTACCACAGACTCAAGCAATCCCCAGCCTCAGCTAAGGTAGCCGGGATTACAGGCACGCACCACCACGCCCAGCTATATTTTTTTGGAACTAGGTCTCTGTGGGACTTGAACTGCGATCCCTGGCCCTGGCCGCGGCTTCCTAGGCTGCCACTTACAGGTATGCGCCACCATGCCCGGGACCTTGCCCACTTTATTCATTACTTTTTATAACTTTCAGCACCCTGCTTCAGAGACACCTGCTTTTTGTAAGATCTAAGTATTTATCTGATACAAAAACCTTCCTAATTTGTTGTTGATGACCTGTTGAGGGTTAAGAAAATATTTTACTTAAAATATGGATAAATGCTCTGCTTTCTTTTCAGATTGCATAAATCCTTCACCTTTTAGAATAAGGTAAGTACTTTGCCTGTCTTCAGTAAGTCCAAATCATAAACCTGACTACAGTGTTTGAGACATTTGTTTTAGCTGTTCAGAAATCTTTGTTCACTTCCTGAACCTCAACCAGGTTAGGGAAGGTTAAACTTAATAAATGACCATAATAAATTCCTATCTCAGCATAAAAAAATTTAAAGGGTTAAAACTAGAGTCACAAATGAGTGGACAGTTTATGTCAAATGTTTCCCAAATCACATCAAAAAAATTCAAGTCGACTGTTTTCATAGCAGAACCACAATTTTTTCTTTTTAAAGTTACCCTTCTGGTTTTACAAAGACTGTTTGGACTCCACACTTTTGTGCAACTTGTTTAACTTTCTAAGAGGTTTTTGCTTTAGAATTGGTGGCAGTAACAAAAACCAAGACTAGGACAATAGGTAGTGAAAAGAACATTCAAGTTGAGGATCTGATCGTTAAAATTAGAAAACTTGACATAATAACCTAGCAAAGGCTTTTAACCAACATAGATCTCAATGTCCAAGAAATAAAGTCTATTGCTCTTTAGAACAAATGTTTTCTTCAAGAGAAAATATTGTTTTCTAACTTTTATTTTTCACTTAGGGTACCACTGCTATATCTTAATTAGAAGTGTCTATCATAAGATTCTAAGCAAATAATTAGAACTACAATTTGGCATTTAACTTTCATTTGTGTGAACAATTATTCATACAGACTTATTTCTCAACCAGTAACTCAGAAACATTTGTGAGTGACATGCAACAGAAAATCATTGAATAAATATGCAACAGAAAATCATTATTAAGGTTAAGGTAATCAGAAAATTAGGAGACTAACAGAACTTTCAAGACTACCTAGCCCAATCTTTGCAAATACGTAATATCTACAACACTTCTGATAATAGTTCCAGTACTTAGTTCCAGATCTTAATATTTCAATTTTTAAAATAAACATTTCTATTATATCTAGTATGTACAGGACACAATATATACTACATATAGGTAAAGTGTATGAAATAATATTCAGAAATCATGCTTTTTTTCTGTATGTGAAAAAAGCCAAATAACTTACTGAAGAACTTTTTGGAAGTTTTAGCATACTTGGCACCAACAGTAAGGACAATAAGTTGAATGCACAAAAGAGAACTTTACATAGTTAGGACTTAGCAATTTGAACCTTTAACATATTCATCATCCATCCAAACAAAAGAAATACCTATTCAATACCTATTGCACCCTAATAATTTAGTGATGGAGTTAAAGCAAAATATTACTTTGATATAATACTGATAGTGCTATGAGAGGGAAAAGACACTATGGCATGGGGAGATACAAAACGGGCATAATTTATACTTGTGTACTCAAAAAAGGATTTCAGAATTGAAACCTGAAAGATGAATAATGCTAGCCACACAACAGAAGCTAAAGAGAAACAGAGTGCCAAGCAGAGGGAATTTTTAAGAAGATCTGTAGAGAACACTCTTGAAAACAACACGAAGTGTTCAGGATGGCTCAAAAAATAAAAGATGAGCCTGGTGAGATAAAAGGCCATCAGATTACTAGGTCTTATATGTGAGGAAATCATTTTAGGAACTTTGGATTGAGTCACTAAAGGCTTTTAAGTATGAAAATGATCTGAACAGATTTTCATTTGGGAGATCTATGCATAGATCTGTGATGGGCAGTCTGTAGGTTGGCATTAATGTCAACAGAAAAATACAGTGTGGGACAGTTTTAGCTGGCATTCACTTATTCAGAAATATTCAATGGGAACTT
The DNA here is from genome assembly GCA_004024945.1 of Uropsilus gracilis. Lineage (NCBI taxonomy): Eukaryota > Metazoa > Chordata > Mammalia > Eulipotyphla > Talpidae > Uropsilus > Uropsilus gracilis. Next base: position 26,742 of record PVHY01008123.1, read on the forward strand.
CTTGTATGCCAGATGCTAGCATAGTGTGAATGGTAAAAAGTTGTAAATCTATGGAGGCTGGATTCAGGCAAGAGACACTGGTAGCTTGTACGGGAACAGTAAAAATGAATTTGAGAACTAAAGAGATTTCAGAAATACTTGAGTGTTAGAAACAAACGAATGCAGCAATGAGGATGAAAGATAGAATTAAGGGTGGTGACTATTCTGGTCAGGTCAATGATGCTTTCCCTTGCAAAGATAGGAAACGGAGGAAAAGGCTAGAGATAAACTCTGTTTCAGTCATATTAGAATCTGCCCCAAAAGTTCCTACAGGTTGTCAGCTCCATGAAGGAAGACTCTTCTCTGTTTTATTCATCACTGTATCACCAATAGACACAGTACTAGTTACAGAGTTGTTTAATAAATATCTATTGAATGAATGAGGTATACATTTTGTAATAGTCAACAAATGAACCCATGGGTATGCTTAGTATCAGTGAGGCAGTATATAAAGTAAGATCTAAAGAGGATCTTAGAAAAAATGCCAACGAACACCAAAGCTAACATGAATAAGAATTTATAGAGTGGGAACGTAAATAAGAAGAAAGCTAGGAAAATCTCCTGGAAAACACATAAGACTGAAAAAAAGTTACTACAAAAACATTATATGTAGGGTCAATTTCTCATCTATTTCTCAAAGTTTCAAAGAGGAAAAAACCACCCATAATATAATTTTTGCCATAATTTCAAATAAAAAGTTTAGCCAATTTTAATTCAGCCTTTTAGATCTCCATATCATACATATGTGTGCATGAATTTAGGTATGAGTATACCTATAATCAATGTTCCTTTAATTTTTCTCATGTTTAAAGTTTACCTAACCAAAAAAAAAAAAAAAAAAGTGGGGAAATTTTATTGAAAAAGTTTACTGGCACTTAAAAAATTCCTATTTGTAATTATTATAGATCCCCAATTTGGCAATTTCTCTATTGTACCGATTAAATAGAGATACCTATTATGCCAAACTATGATACACAAGAATTTCTATATGAATCCTATACACATATATATACTACAGATGCACATGTGTGTATACAGTCTCATATTCACATTAATAACTAATTATCATTGGTCAAAATTTCCAAAGGTATAGGATTTACAAACATATACTTCTATATATGCTTTTGAATAGGCACATTAATTACACATTTTTTTTTCATTCCTTTACCAAACCACTTTTATATATATATATATATATATATATATATATATATATATTTTTTTTTTTTTTTTTTTTTAAGAGACTAGGTCTCACTGTTTGCTCGGGTAGTCCCGAACCCATGGACTCAAGTGATCCCCAGTCTCAGCCTCCGAGGTAGCTGGGATTACAGCCTGCCACCATGCCCCCAAAACACATATTATTAAAATGAGTCTATGTTGATATTTTTTAACCTCAACCTAATTACTTAAGTAACAATTGCATTCACTGAGTGCTGAACACAACAAAAAAAGTTTTTTTTTTAAAAAAAATAGCTTAGCCATTAGTTACAAAATAAAAGAACATATATTTGGCCATATTCTAATATCAGCTGTCCTGTGAACCTAAGATTCTATATGATCTAAGTATGCAGCAAAAGGTAACCTAAGGAGTTTAAGAAACAGGAACCAAAATTAGGCACAGAATTGGATCAGTAACCAATAGAACACAAAGTAATCTAGTGAGGAGTCCTTATTCTACTAATCTATCCTGCAATTAGTGGTACTTTATCCAGTTTGATATCTTTAATATCTTTGATACCTACTTTGATATCTTCTTTTGCAATTCTACCAAAGTAAACTGCATATATACCAAACATATAAGATGTCAAATGTTAACACACCATAGATCAGCAACTTGCTCTCTCGCACTCACAGCTCATCTGCACTATAACTAAACTACCCTTCACCTGTAGCACCATGTTAGTAAAATGAAATCTACAAAGTAACAAAGTTAAATTCCTTAGGATGCTAGAGTTAATAGAATTAAAACTAAAAATCTGAAGAATCACTATAATAGTAATTAAAATAGCAACTGCCCTAAAATAACTATGTGGAAGCAAAAGTGGAATTTCCCCTTTTTAACTTCCTAGTCTTTGACAGCCACTATCAACACATTTCAGTAAATATGAAAAACTGCTCTTCACTCCTGTCACTTGATAAAAAGTTAGAAATCTCAGTGAAGATTTCAAATTTTCCTTTTTAAATGTTTATTAGATGAATGTAACTGTTGTTGCAAATTGTTTTGCAAACAAATCAACTTCCCCAAGAGTTTTGATTAAAATGAATGAATGAAAACTGTACCCTTCATAAAACACTGAATAGCAATGCTTGTTTTCTTGCCCATGAATCTTATTATCACTCCAGCAGTTCATATACTTCAATGAAAACAACTTGATTAAAATCTTCTCATAAAACAGCAATTTTGTTACTGCTTGAGGTGTTGATTCATTGGGGGAAAGTCAATTAGAAAATTCTTAGTAGTTTAGCTCACCTCTGCATTAAACCACCCCAATGTTTTAAAAGAAAAAGTCACCCAAAAAGCAATCATAAAATCACATAATCACACCTCCTTCCCAGCAAAGATAATCTCTTCAGCCCATAGATGCTTCTGCCATACAAGAGAAGGGAGGATGAAGAGGGTAACCGTCATTTTTATGTGCAGCTATTGGTGCTATATAAACTCTTACCTTGAGAATAAAGGTGATTTAAAAAACAAGGCCCACAAAATAACTTAAACTAAATTCCTAAGCAAAAGGTTCTGTACTTTACCTACTGTCAGGGAATTTTCTTTTTTAACTACTCAAAGCAAATCATGCCTATTTTAAAAGAATCAGACTTTTCCCAAACAAAACTAACATATTCTTCCCAAGAACACCTTTTCCCAGATCATTTCTATACAGATTTTTGTTTTTAAAAATCACTGATTTACAAATAAATTATTCAGATTCACAGGGCTTACTCTTGATAAAGTTAACAATCAAAGTCTCAATGAAATGGTGAAATGTTAGCTGAGCCAAAAGTGTGAACTAAACAAGGGTATAGCATGGGCAAAGGCATCAGCTAGGTCTTGGTTAAGGAATTGCTAGGACTTGGTTAAGGCTAGAGCAGGGAGACCAAAACAGAAAATGGTAAGGATTTAAAATGATCCGTTTCTTGATTAGCATTTGATACTGATCACAGACCCAAGTAAAATCACTCCTTTGTATTGTTTTCAGACTCACTAAAATAGGCTAATTTCACACATTAAAAAATAAATAAATAAAAGCAAAGAAAAAGACATAAGCTATTCAAATTCTTTGTAATTTATACTTTTTCAAATATGTTTATGAATTTTTCATATTGAAACCTTTCTAATATTATAGTAAAAATTGAACTTCTGACTCCTGAGAATTCCTGCAGTCAAGAGATTATAACACTTCACACCTCCTAAAACATTCTCACCATTTACATACTCACCTAAATTTGCAGAGAGGTGCTCAGAATTTACCTTACACCTGCTGATGGACAGTTTCCATGCTTTGCTGTAAACACCCACAGGCACTTTTGCCATATAATAGCGAACTCTCATTCAAGTTCACAAAGCACTCACAGAAAACTAAACACAGAATTCACTACCCAGATTGACTTAAGACAGACTGAATTTCTAGGTACTGGGAAAACTTGATTCATGATCTTACATGATGACTGACAAAGTGGATTTATGTTTGTGGTCTGGGAGCTGGCTCATCTAGCATTTCACCAATGTTCTCTATTCTCAAGTCATGACCTTTTGTCCAAAGTTTCAATATGAAGAACTCACAGACATGCTTCAAAAACTATAAATTACAGAGAAAATTGTTGGATAACCTGTATTTAAAGTCATTTACTTAAACTAATATGCAATCAAGAGTCTAGCAATTAGTTTTATTTCTGATTCTGCAAACCATGGCAGGCAGTTTTCTTGGCACATGTGACCCTGGCACTTAGCACATGTTTACATGGACTGACAAGAATTTAAGGAAATAGGAAGCATGTCCTTTTATGTGAGGGTCTAGGTGCTACTGGGTCTGCTTCTCCCCTGTGTGTTTATGTGGCTAACTCTCCAGTCTCTACCATATATATATATCCACATATATCCATATATATATATATATATATATATATATATATATATATATATATATATATATATCCACATACTGGTAAGGGTCTTTTGGTAGGAAGACATGGCATGTCATCTCAGAAGTAGTACTTGACTTCTGTTCTAAGACAGTGCTAGTAAACTAGTGATCCCATTCTCAGATTTCTTTTCAACTTCTCCCTCCTTATACACTTGGCAAATACTCTTAAAATAAATAGGCAAATTCAATGGCATTCTTTTGAGACAAATGGATCACAAAATTAGAACTGAAAAGCATCACTCCAGTCAAATTTAAAAAAGAAAAAGAACGATTTCACTTGGTCCAAAACAAAAGGTTTAAGTAGTGATAGCATTTAGAGTCAGGAAATGAGCTGCTAGAGAAATCGTACAACCTAAAATCTTTTCAAGTTATACATGAAAAACAGCATGTTCCTTTACTAGCTATTTGTCTTCCTTCAATCACTATTTATCTACCCGGGTATGCAAAATGCTTGAAAAGAACGATGAATAGGACTTCTTCTGCATTAGGTAAGTTTCACAGAAATAATGCCAAATCAGGCAACCTGAAAACTAAAATCCTTGACTGTCTCAAAAAGTAAAAGACCTATCACTGTCCAGGGCTTCAAAAGGTTCCGAAAGTTGGAGAGCAGAGAGGTCACTGCTGAGGTGCTCGAGTTCTAACAGCTGGTCAAGTGCATCTGTGACTTGCCATCGGAACAGCAAACTTGGACGGGAAAAGGGTTGCCAACAGTCACCTACACTTCTCATCAACCCCTCCTCCCTTCCCCTCCGCGCCACCCCTGTCCTCGTAACAGGGGGTTTTAAAAGGGAACTGTCCAAGGTGACCACCTGATAGGGAGGAAAGGCTTTGGTGTGGGACAACACAAAAATAAAGCAGTATACGCCCTATATTTACTAATACTGCTACACAGCCGCCGAGCGTTGACAAAGTGTTGACCAAAGCACATGAAACACAAAATCAAATCAAATCTATTTCTCAACAGGGTTAAAAGAAAGAAACTGACCGAAAGAGTGAGATAGCTTAACTTCCCAAAGCAACAACCCCCAGGAAAGGTACCGGATCCAGCGGAAGTTACAGATTCATGACAGAAGTGTTTAAAGGCGCCTTCCTCCCCCCCCCTCCCGCCCCACCCCCTCCCGCCACGGCAAAAGTTTGAAACGCCTTCTGACTACCCCCCGGTGGTCGGAAACTTCCCTAAACAGAGGCCCCCGGACACACGTTACAAATCTCCGCCCTCGGCAACCCCAAGTGCCCTCTGGCCAGGCTGTCGCTTTCTCCCAGCGCCTCGCCTCTCCCAGCTCGTCCCCTTCTCCCGGACACCCACAAGCCTGCCTCCACTTGCAACGCGGGCCGGGAGTCCCAGGACCTCCGCTGGGGCCGGGCTCGGTCCGGACACGGTCTGGGGGCCTCGGCCCCAGGCTCGCCCCCAGCAGGCCCCGCCGCCTGCCATGCCCGGCCGGGCGACGACCCCCGGGCCGCCCTCGGGCCCGGCCCCCGCCCTCCCCACCGGCCCTCACCTCCTCGGCGTGCTTGCGCAGCGCCTTCTCCCGCTCGTACTGGGTGATGAGCTGCTCGTTGTCGTCCCGCAGCAGCTCCAGCTCCACCTGGTGCTCCTGGTCCTGCGCGAACACCGAGTCCAGGTTCTCCAGCACGGCCACCACCAGTGGCATCAGCTCCTTGACCACCTCCTCGTCGTAGCGCCCGATGAGCCGCTCGAACTCACGGTAGATGGAGCCGGCCAGGCCAGACACCCGCTCCGACATCACGGCCCCGGAGCCGCCGGGCTCCTCCTGGTACACCACACCGTCCTCCAGCTCCATGGTGGCGGGCAGGCGGGCGGGCGCCCCGGGGCGTCGCCGGCTGAGGGGGCGGCACGGGCCCGCACGGGACGGGCCCGGCTGGGGCTAGGACTGGGGCTGGGGCTGGGCCCGGCGGGGTGGGGGCCGGGGCCCGAAGAGGGGAGGGGTGGGTTGAGCGCACTCGGCCCAACCGCAGCTGCACCAACTGCCGGAGCGGCCGGGCCGCGCGCGCCACACGTCACCCGTGGGGCGGGACCCACGCCGCGTCTGCCCGATAGGCGGGGCCCCGCGGGAGGCCAGGCGCGGCCGGGGGCGGGGCAAGACGTCACTGTGCGCCGATGGAGGCGGGGCGGTGGCGTCATCACCGAGCGTCGCGCGACGGAGTCTCAGCCAATGGAAAGGCAGCCAGAGGAGGTTGGTGTGAACTGTCAGCACCAGGGAGGAGTTTGTGGGGCGGGTCCCAAAGGGAAGGGAGGGGTTCTGGGTTCTAGAAAACAGACTAGCCGTCCAGAATTAACGTAGCTGAAATTTCTCATCCTTTTCACGGCTCACAAAGTGCTTCCTTTTTGTTCCCTACGCTAGGCGTGAGACGTTTGACCTCCGTTTCACAGGCCCAGAAAGTTGTAGTTCACTCAAGGTCACGCATCTAGAACGAGAAAGAAGCTGACTCAAACCAGTGCTGATGGAGAATTCCGGGCTAGGGGAAAAAAGTGAGGAACAAAGAGGGAGGAAAAGCAAGCTTAACTAGGACAAGGTCTGCCCGAGTGGTAAAGTGGTCTCGATAAAGATAGGACTGTTTGGGGATAATGAGAGGAAGAATAGTCTAAAACGTAATGCAAAGCATTCTGGAGAAGGGTAAAATGTACGGTCATGGAATTCTACGGTTCGCGGGCCAACAGGGCAGAGTGGCATTTCCTGGCTCCCGCCACCCTCTTCTCCCCTTAGACCTGATGGGGCGGAGCGCTGAAGTGGGGGTTGGGGAATAGAGGAAAGGGGTGGAGTCACTGGAGTGAATAAGTCCCATGATACGTGGTCTCCGCCGCCTAGAACATCACGTGTGGGGAATGACACAACACTCAAACCTCAGGCGGAATGAGTCAAGGATCTCTTCCCCTCGGAATGGGGCGGAAGGCACTCCCAAAAGCCCCTTCTGTCCGTAGTAGGTGACTCAGGAGTTCTCATCTAAGAATGAGAAGGAGGAAGACAGAGTCTGAATAAACAAGGGATATCCCGGGATCGTAAATATCCTCAAATTGGTGTTACAAGTTAAGATTTTTTTCTTACCGAACACGAACTCGTCCCCTACACCTGGAGACCCACAGAAAATGTAGCAGTTAGAGATGAAGGTCAACCATAAACCTAATTTAAAAATTTAAATACTAAACCGTATCAGTCCAGGACAAAATTTGCGACCTGGACTGTCTCCTCACCTTCACCCATATCCGTTCTTATATTGTTTGTGTGTATCTAGGCGGAAGGAATCCCTATCAGATGACTGGGTGTGATTTCCACATGCTTTCTCTTTCCAAACCTCACCTTTCGAAAACTAGAAATGAGTCTTGTTCTGATTCTTCTCTTTTTCCTTTCCCATCATAGTGGCAGTCACTTTTGCAATGTACTTATGTATATGCTTCAAATTTTCCAGGAGTCAGAGGAGAAGGGAAACTTAGGGCTGAACTTTACTTCGTCTTTCCACAGAATTAAACATATCGGAAAATTTAGGGGAAGAAATGTTAAGTTTCAGGTGTAAGATTATAAAGGCTTCCTATTAAGAATACTCTAGATGCAAATTCTACATAGGGAGAGATAAACTTTATATTATGCCATGATTTTAAGCTTCTGCTACCTACCGGAGATCACATTTGATTGCTTTAAAGGAAATTTAGTCAACTATCAACTGTTGAATAGATAAAACAGTATGTGCATGTGGTGGAATAGTCGTTATTTGGCATTGAAAAGAAATGAAGCACACTACAACCTGGGTGGACCTTAAAAATATTAGGCTAAGTAAAAGAAACTAGTCGCAAAAAACTACACACTATGTGATTCCATTTATATGAAATGTTCAGAATTCTGAACAAGTGGGAGGTAAAGAAAAATAAGAATTACTTCTAGACCGGGCACGGTGGCTCGTGCCTGTAAGCTTCAGCCTATGAAGCGGCCGGGGCTAGGGATCGCAGTTCGAGTCCCGCTTGGGGCCCGTAGCGAGACCTAGTTCCAAAAAATAGCTGGGCGTGGTGGTGCGTGCCTATAATCCCAGCTACCTGGGAAGCTGAGGCTGGGGATTGCTTGAGTCTGTGGTACCCCGGGCAACGAGAGCCTACGGTTCCATGGGCAAAAATAGCAAGACCTAGTCTCAAAAAAAAAAAAAAAAAATACTTCTAATGAGTATTGAGTTTCTTTGGGGAATGAATTTTGCCCAAAATCAGTCCTGTAGTAAAAATGCTCTAAATTTAATTGTGGTGATAAGTACACAACTCTTAAAAATACTACAAACCATTCAATTGTATACTTTAAATAGGTGAATTGCATGATATGTGAATTATGTCTCAGTAAATAAATACAAGATAAATGATGAAATTAAAAACAAAAAATAGACCATATGACTATAATGATTTTATAGTAAATCCACTGGAGACACATTATTCAGTGTTAGAGAGGTAAGAAAATGATTTTTAATTTTGGATCCTGGTGTTTCTTTGTGAACTGGTCATTTTCAACAACTTAGGCAAGAAACAAAGAAGTAGTTATTGAGTAACTGGTGGGTGCTCTCACTGCAATAAGGACTATGAGCCTTTTTCTTCATTTGTATAATAAAGAGATATAATAAAGAATCTGTAAAGATATCTTGCAATTCTGCCAGGTGTGGTGGTGTGTACCTGTAATCCCAGCTACCTGGGAGACTGAGGCTGGGGATCACTTGAATCCAGGGGTTCAAGACAACTGTGGGCAACATAGCAAGACCTAGTCTCTAAAAAATATTTTTAAAAAAAGATGTCTTGCAGTTCTAAATTATGATTCTCATTTGTGAGTGGGAGTGAAAGACAGGACATAGGATCTGGAGCTTGAATGCTATTAGTCAACTCCTAGTTATGTAGGCAGTATACTGCCTCCTATATCCTGAGGCCTGGATAAATTCCCAGCACTCACCTTTAACCTCAAGGGCTGAGATTATTATTAAAGACAAAGAGTTGTTCAGGAAAACAGTTCATGTTGTGAACTTTAGAGTAAATGTTTACTCATGATTCCTAAAAGGAAGGAAATTACATTTTAAGAGATTCTTTGGCCTTACTAAAATAGTGGAGACTGTAATGGGAGCAGCAGAGGGGAGGAGTTGATAGGGCAGGAAGGGAGGAGTTTCTTCCTAAACACAATAACTATAATCACTGGAAGACTGAAATGAGTAGTCCTGTTGTTTGTCTGGCCTTCTGAAACTTGTGCTGTTATTTCTATGTGAATCAAAGTCTGGTTTCACAGACTACATTTTCCCACATGAGGGGAGAGTGCAGAAGGTTTTCTGCTTATCTCAGGGTGAAATGTAAATGATTCATCACTCATACAAACTAGAACATGTTTGGTGAAGCAGTCTAGCTATGAAAGTCATGGTTCTTGAAAAGTGCCAGAGGGTTTTTCTGCACCCTCAGTTTTCCCTTTGAAAGTCTTTTTGCGGGATAAGATAGGTAACTGTTCAGGTTGAAGTGTGGAAAGGCCACTAAGAGCCATTCTCTTCTATCTCCCTCCCAATTTCCAAGAACTTTGGACTACCAGAAATTGCTTCTAAGATAAGGAGGCTGAACATATGGCTGAAGCAAGAATTCCAGTCTAGGAGTCTGTTCTTGATGGGTCCATATTTGTGTTCAGGTCTATTTTCTCCCCACCTCCTTCACACTTGGATTAAGTGGAAGTAGAGAGGTCTATCACCCTCTTTTCAGCATAAATTTTACACATCATCCTGAAGTTCACTCTAGAAATAAAACACATGCTTTCAAAAGTAGGTTAGTTAGATTCCCCTAGCCCACCTGACCTCTTGACCCCCATTAAAGACTAAATGCATACAACTCTAAAAAATTTCTGAATACAGAAATGCACATAGAGGAAAACTAAAACCACCCACATAATTCCATCTTCCAGCTAGCACATTGTAATATTTTTTAAATGTGTAAAATGATCCAGGAAGTCTTCGTTGTCCTTGAGGGAAAAGAAGTGCAAGGGACTTGTTTCCTCTGAAGTATGTGAACATCTAGTAAGATTCAGCAAGAAGCCTACCTGAAATTTGTCTTTCAGCTCCACCCTTTCCCCTCATTTGAGTTTCCTAAGTAAATAGATGAGAAAGGTATAGAGTTTTGGAAACATCAGACAAAGGGAACCCATTTCCAAAAGTCTTTAAATAGATTTCATTGGGGCTGACACTGCAAATTCATTCTAGTATAAAAATTAATTTTGACACACTAATTAACAGGCATGCCAGGGAAGGGATGGAGATGAGATTTTTTAATAATTATTTCATGTGGATGATCTGGGGGAAAGATTTCAGTGACCCCAAAACCATTCCTGAATTCAGACCAACTCACCCAACACATGTTGACTATTAAATGCTTTGTCCTATGCTAGTACTAAGGTAAAGATGAGCCGGGTGCGGTGGTGTGTGCCTGTAATCCCAGTTATTTGAGAGGCGGAGGCTAGGAATCACTTGAGTCCACGAGTTTGAGACTACCCTGAGCAACAAAGTGAGACCTAGTCTCTGAAAAACAAACAAACAAACAAACAAAGATGTTAGGCTAAGGCCAAGCTCGTTAGGCCTGGTACTTGCCCTCAAGAAGTATAGACCAGGCATGGTGCGCATACCTGTAAGTGGCAGCCTAGGAAGCTGCGGCCAGGACCAGGGATCACGGTTCAAGTCCTGCCGGGGGCATATAGCGAGACCTAGTCCCCCCCAAAAAACTGGGTGTGGTGGTGCGCCCTGTAATCCCAGCTACCTGGGAAGCTGAGGCTGGGGATTGCTTGAGTCCATGGTACCCTGGGGCAACATGAGCCTGCAGCTCCACAGGCAAAAATAGAAATATACAAAGATAGGCAGGTCTGGGAAATGTAAATCCTGTGAAAGTGCAACAATTTAAATATCTACAAGGTACAAGAGGGGTAAAGAGGAAAGGACTGCTAACTCTGGGGGTTATTTAAGTGAAAACTCCTAGAGGATTTTACTAAGGGGGAGGTGATTGAGCAGAATTTCACAGGGTGATTGAGATAAACAGAAAAATCTAATGTATTTGTTTTGTCTAAGTTTTGTCTAACTGGCCTCCTTTCACAGAACAGACCTAGTTCACAAGAAAGCTTGATCTAAAAGAATTACTGAAATATCAATCCCGTTAGGTCATGTACTGTCTCTCTCAATGAAGGATAGTCTTTGAACTTATCTCTTCCCCTCTTAATCCTCACCTTAAGAGTATTTAGAATGTTCAGGAGAATTGTTTCTTCTGCCACTTGATTAATGGTAGACACAGATTAATGGGGTCTTTGGCTCCATGCAGTATCTTTTGGTCACTATTCCTTGCCTACCTGGTCTCCATAGCTAGCTGGTCTTCAAAGCCACTGTTTCAGCTATTAGAACTCAAGGTCCATTCTTTTTAGCATCACTTCCAGCCTCCAACATCATGGGTTGTGTTTGAAGTCTGACTGTGATGGTAGCCTTCTACCAGCCCTAACCTCAAAGCCACCTAACCATCCACTCCAGCCCCAATTCCCAAGCTAAACCCAGTGTACTACAAGCATCTCAATCCAGGTAAATTCATTGGTTCTAGCAATTAAAGAATACCAGAGACCACAGTGCGCTTTACAGGCTTTAATTTTTTATTTTATTTATTTTTGAGAGTAGGTCTCGCTATTTTTGCCTGTGGAACCGCAGGCTCACGTTGCTCAGGGTACCACAGACTCAAGCAAGTCCCCAGCCTCAGATTCCCAGGTAGCTGGGATTACAAGCGCGCTCCACCACACCCAACTATTTTTTGGGACTAGGTCTCAATACATGCCTCCGGTGGGACTCGAACTGCAATCTCTGGCCCCAGTAACGGCTTCTTCGGCTGCTGCTTACAGGCATGCACCACCATGCCCAGCCCTAGGTTTTACAGGCTTTAATGCTCTCACAGGGAACCAGGTTTACAGGCACATCAGGCTGGGCCATTTGTCTAGCAGGCAGGCAGCCTAGGCAGCCAGGGCAGGGAGCTGGTAAGCAAGCAAGCCTCGCAGTCGCCCAGGAATATCTACACTCTTCCTCTGGCCTCTTTCTCTCGCTGGTGTTCTCCATTCTCTTCGTGTTTTCTTTGTGGTCTCTCCTCTCTGTGCTTTTCTTCCAGGGTGATGCCTCTTTAGCCCCTCCTCTTTAGGCCCACATGAGCCCACTCACACATGCACACACCCATTGGGTCAGGCATGCACTATCTGGGCGGGACACAACACCACAGGGCTGGTCATAGAGACTAATGGTGGGAAAAGCCTGGCCAACTTATTTACCCGACACATGGGGAAGCCAAACCTCTGGGTCTCCCGTGATCTAATCCCAAGTACAGTCAACTTGATGTGCTTGTTCCCTAGGCTGCTGTGGGCATAGTCTTCAGGGCAGTACTTTTCTGAACCTCAGATGAAAGGAGTCAGGCCCTCAATGTTACTTTCATTTATTCAACAAACTTCTTACTCTCTGAAACAAAGCCTAGACTTCTAAAAATGTGGCTACGTACTTGGTGGTTTTATTCTCTTCATTCCTTTTGTTCTTGCCACCATACTACCTATCTTCCATTCATTGTCAAAGTAGGTCTTTTTTTTTTTTTTTTTTTTTTAGAATAGGTCTTGCTGTTTTGCCCGGGGAATTGCAAGCTCACATTGCTGGGGGTACCACAGATACAAGTGATCCCCAGCCTCATCCTCCCAGGTAGCTGGGATTATAGGCGTGTGCCACCACCCACCCTCAGCTATTTTTTTGAGACTAGGTCTGGATATGTTGCCCCAGGTGGGTCTCGAACCCAAGACTCAAGCGATTCCCAGTCTCATCTTCCCTTCTTAAGCTGGGATTAAAGGCTTGTGCCACCGTGCCAGACCCTCAAAGCAGGTCCTTTCTCACATGTTCTTTCTCTATCGCAGTTGCTACTCCCAGTTAAATCTTCTTCTTTTTTTTTTTTTTTTTTTTTTTTAGATTAGAATTCGCTATGTTGCCTGGGGTAGTCCCAATCCCACAGGCTCAAGCAATCCCCAGCTTCAGTCTCCCAGGTAGCTGGCATTACAAGTGCCTGCCATCTCAGCTGGCTGCTTTTTCGAGACCAGGTCTTATTATGTTGCCTGGGATAGTCTCGAACCCATGAACTCAAGCAATCCTTGGCCTCAGCCTCCCAGCACTTGGATTATAGATGCGCGTCACCATGCCCAGCTTCCCAGTTAAATCTTAAGACTGAGCAGAGGCATTTTCTCTCCTTATGGGAGCCCTGCAGCCTAAGCTATTGATGTGCTCAGAGTGATGGTGGGGGTAGAATGCTATGGATAGGCCTCAAGAATCTTGTTTGATTCAGCAGGGAAATGTCTTGGGTACACATGCTTATACTGATCTTAAACTTTCCATCTTTATCCATCTACTCTCCCTCCTTGCATCTACATGGTAACAGGAAGCCATATGTGTTAAGGTTTGTGATTTGGGTCCTTGGATCCCTCTGAGAATGCACTCAACAAAGTCTCTCATTCAGTAACATGCATAGCAAGTTTATTTAGAAGAAAAGAGTTGCCTGTATAGACATAGGAGCAAAGAACTGCATCTTGAAAGGGGCAGGTTTATTAAGAGAAAGAAAAAAATACCTGCATAGATACAGGTGGACAAAGAGCTATGTCTGGTTTTTTTTTCACTATTCAATGAAAAAAAGTAAGAACTTAGTTTAACTTCTTTTTTTCTAATTTTGATTCTTTTTATTTAACTCATACTGTTCCAATTAAAAAATTATTTATATATAAATTTCACATCATTGTAATCCCAGGGTTTCACCCTCTACTACCCTCCCCACAATTCCTCCCCTCTCCCCCTTGCCCAAATTTGTGTGCTTCAGTTTGGTGCTTAGCTTGTCTTGACTTTTCCTCATGGCTTTTATTTTTTCACTATATCCCATATATTAGTGAAACCATTTGGTTCCTGTATTTTTCTTTTTGACTTGTTTCTGCTAATATGATTTCTTCTAAGTACATCCATGTTATCATAAAATCATCAAATTTGTCATTTTTAATTGATGAGTAATATTCCATCATGTATATATACTACATTTTTTCCATCCAGTCATCTGTTTTGGGGCATTTAGGTTGCTTCCAAGTCCTTGCAATTATAAATAGTGCTGCAGTAAACATCCGAGCACAGGTGTCCCTTTGTACCCACATTGAGGTCTCTTTTAGGTAGATTCCCAAGAGAGCAATTGCTGGATCAAGTGGTAGTTCCATTTTCGTTAATTTGAAGGTCCTCCACACAGCTTTCCATAGAGTTTGGACCAGTTTACATTCCCACCAGCAGTGTAAGAGTGTTCCTTTCTCTCCACATCCTCGCCAGCACTTGTTGTTGCCCATTCTTTGGATGTGGGCCATTCTACTGGTGTAAGGTGGTATCTCATTGTGGTTTTGATTTGCATTTCCCTGATTGCTAGTGATGTTGAGCTTTTTATGAAAAATATGGAATGCTTCATGAATTTGTGTGTCATCCTTGCACAGGGGCCATGCTAATCTTCTCTGTATCGTTCCAATTTTAGTACATGTGCTGCCGAAGCAAACACAAAGATCTATGTTTTATCAGAGCAAAGTTTCCCTTAAATATTGATCTTTGGTGAAATTGTTCTGTGGAATTTATCCCTCTGGGATCAGTTGGGTTGGGTTTCTGTAGACAGAATCCTTTCTGTCCTCACCCAACTGGTAATCCTTTTGTCCTCACTTCTGGTTGTTTTTTTGTGGTTGTGTTGCTGCTGTTTATTTGTTGGTTTTTACTGATTCCTCATGCCAGAGTTCAAAAAACTTTATTTGTGAAGGGAAAGATAGTAAATATTTTGTGTTTGCTTTTGTAGGGTAAGTGAGTCAGGCTTTTTCCTCCATTAGCTGTATGCCTAGCACTGGGGTACTATGTATTCCTTATGATTGTGCAGCCCAGTGTGTGTACGTATGTGTAAATGTGCACACATGGGCCTAGGAGAGATGGGATAAAGGGGCACAGAGAGCATAAGCACCAGTGAGCAGGGGAGCAAAGGGTGAAGGGGACAGAGAGAGAGAGAGAGAGAGAGAGAGAGAGAGAGAGAGAGAGAGAGAATCTGGTCTACAGAGAGTGAAGATGCCTAAGGAAACTCACCTGTTTCCCAGATCCCCAACCCCGCCCCTTTCCTGGTGCCGCCTTGCCTACTGTATCCATGTAACTGCTAGAATCAATGAAAAACCTAGCAGATTGCTGATGCCTGATACTTGCTCAACAACTGGTATCATGAACAGGCTGCTTACACCACAATTGGGGACAAGAATTGGTTGCATTACAGCCTTGTATTAGGTTTCTGATGAAACTAGTAGACTCTTCTGCTGTGGTGCAAAAGCAGCCATCAAATAAAACTTTAGTACAAAAAACAAACAGTGACTGGATTTGACCCATGGGCATTCATGTGCCAGCTCCTTCATTATCCTCTTGATGGCATGGCAGACTTTTCATTTATATATATTACTCTTTAAATGCCTGGTTAGCCTAATATATAAACTTTCTGGCAGTAAACAAAAGTGATTTCCAGGCTGGGAATGGTGGCGCGTGCCTGTAAGCGGCAGCCTAGGAAGCCACTGTCAGGGCCAGGGATTGCTGTTCAAGTCCCGCCTAGTTCCAAAAAAACAGCTGGGCGTGGTAGCATGCGCCTGTAATCCCAGCTACCTGGGAAGCTGAGGCTGGGGATTGCTTGAGTCTGTGGTACTCAAAAAAAAAAAAAAAAGAAAGAAAGAAAGTGATGTTCTAAGGGAAAATTTAACAAAGATAAAAATAATTAAACCAAGTTACGAACATGAAAGTGTTATGAAAATACACTTGGATATTTTAACATTAAAAATAAATTGTGAAAGGATTTCTATCTTTGTAATTTCTCACAATCGGTTTATTTTTTCTTTTAAAGGAATTGCTCAGATTTCCTGAAGCTTTTTATTTCCAAAAGACTCAGGAATGAGTGTTTTTTTCTGACCTGGGAGCAGAATCTCAGTCAGATATATTGTTTCTTTCCCCATCAAACCACCCCTGTCCACACCCCATATGCCTTCCTTTCCAACCCCCTCCAATCTTCCCCCACTCCCTCTCTTAAACATTATTATTGTTCTTGCCAATTTCAAGTTTTTATTTCTTCTATTGTTTGTCTGTAATTGTTTTGGGAGTGTTCATATTCTGCAGATGAGTGAAATAATACAGACTCTGTCTTTCACTTTTTGACTAATCTCACTCTCAGCATAACAACCTGATGAAAACATTCATCCTAACTTCTTCTTCTCTAAGCTTCCATCAGTATGTACAGGAGAGACATTAGAGCAGTCCATCCAATAGACAAAACTTGGTAGATTCAGAGTGTGACAGAAAATGACTAAGATTTCTGGCTCTAGCAAACAGGTAAATGATGGTACCATCAATCAAGAGTTCATTTTTAAGAAGGAAGTTTAGTTGTGTTTTGTTTTTGTTTTTTAAGTAAGCAAGCACAAAGACAAATATTGAGCATTTACACAGCAGTTGAATTGACAAATCACTTGCAAATACCAGTGATCATTCATAAATGAAGTGGGGTTTCTGAGGTTAAAAGGGAGAGGAGGAGCAGAAAGGGTCAATGGGATATCAGGGGTGGTAATGGGGCATAAGCAATTTTTAAAAAAAGAAATTTCAATAAAGACAAGAAGCCATAAAAAATATAAAAAAGCTTGTTTGGGTCACTTTTGGTTTGAGGTGCTTCTGGCCTGGATCACAAAGAAAGATGGTAACTGGACAAGTGATTCCAAGTCACTGAATGTCATTGGTCTTGTTAATTGGATAATGCTCCAAGGTAGAAATTGTTTTTTGAGTACAAAAATTCAAGTACAAAAAAATACAAAAATTCACCTTTTGTATCTTGTTCTTCCAACTATTTCTACTAAAGAGTTGATTGAGATCAGCAGTTATAAGGGAATAGGTGTTTTATTAGCTTAGGAAAAGAAGCCTGAGCGAATTTTAGAGTTTATGTCACTACTTCTTAGGAAGGCAGATTGGGGTTTGAGGGAATGGTTAGTATTTTCCTTCCTAAAGTTATTCTCATTTTATAGTTAAGGAGAGTAAAGCTTAAAGAGCTTTACCTTGTCACTTTTTCCTCCACATATTCAAGACACTAAGTTGAAACCAGAATGGAGGACACAGGTAGGGGTGGGGAATGGAGCTCCCAAAAAGGGGGCAAGGATCCCCCCCAAAATGAAATAGAAAGACAATGTGGCTTTAAAAAGGCAAAATCACTAGACAATCTTGTGGGTCCTGTCCCATAATCAGACTTTACTACACCTAGAGAATGTCAGAAGCCTATCCTTAGGTGGCCCTCAGCTGGGGAATGGATGATTATTCCAAAAAAATGATGTATATGTGATAACTTTGTAACCTGTCAAGTGCAGTCACAACTACAGCTGACAAAATCCTATCCCGCAGAAAACCCCAAAGCCCAGCTCTATAAGCAAGATCAATCCACAAGCATGGAACAGAATATGAATAAACTAAAACTAATAACACTGTTGAATATGTTTTCTATTTAAGGTGTAACAGCTTATCTGAAATAAAACGGAAAAAGAAGGGCCAGTTGTGAATGAGGAGTGGCCTCTGGTCAGGAGGAAAATAATCCACAGAGCCTCTATGACCTTTGTCACTTTTTCCTCCACATATTCAAGTATGAAAATGACTCAGCCCTAACACCAGTGACTTATTTTTAGTAGGGGCAGCAGAGCCTGCTGAAAACCTAAGCATAGGAGCCACTGCCAATTGACAGCTTCACACATCATAAGCAGGAAGCAGATACTCATTTATTCATTTCAGTTTGATACATGTGACTCAAGGGCACCAGAGAATCTCCCTCTTTCAAGATATATTTGTTCCCTCCTACCACAGTGCTGCAAACTCCCATGTGAGAGCTGCTCTCCAGCCTTCAGAGGTCCCTTAGCACCAAGTGGAGTCCATTTCCCTGATTTGACATTTGAAACATCATCCACTGCATTCACAGTCAGACTTGCAAAGTTTTGGTGGTGTTAGAACTATGTTGTAGCACTCTAGACTCTCAGTTCTGTGCCCCATTTAATCTCCCTTATTCTCAAATTCCTAAGTCAAAAAAGCCAATTAACCTTATTCATTTGACATGAGATCATCAGCCTGGGATGAGACATATAAATGCTGGACTGATGGCCCACTCGAAGGTAATGTCACTGATGCATATAAGGGGTAACATTCTGTTGCTCACTGCAGGATCAGCAGTGAGAAATCAAGACCTAAAGGGATGTATTCATTACTGCTTGTAAAATGCTAAAATTCAAGATCTTAACCAAAAATGAAACAGCAAACAACAGTGACTGAGAGTACAAGGGGTCTGCCATTAGCCACTGGGGTCTGAACTGTGCTTCTGCTACCTAACCAGCTGGGAAGTCTCAGAAAAGTTCCTTTCTGCCTCAGCTTCATCATCTGCAAAATGAGGTTGAGAATAAGAATACTCAACTCCTAGAGTGGTTTAATAAGATAATATACCCAAAACACTTAGAGTAGCACTGACACTTGAGTGTTCAGTGTAGGTTAGCCAAGATTAGTCATTAGTATAGAGTTATTAGCAAGGAGTCTTATTACCCTTGCCTGTGGTATCTCTTCTTACTTCATGTCACTGTTTCAGAATCACACCCAACATGTCTTTTAGCAATGTTCCTGTTCTTTTGGAATCATTTTACATTTTTTTCATTCAGGTCATGTGGGATGAGTTTATCCCTTAAAAATAACAGAAGCCAGCCAGGTATATTCTGGGGAAAGTGGCCTAGCTGGAGAGGCAACTTGAAGTCTTGACACAAGAAGAACACTTGAAATAAGTGGATATGATTATCCTTTTGAAAAGCAGTTTCATAGGAGCTCAGTGATCTGTCCCCATATAGTATGTCACAATATTATAACCAAAGACATGAGGAGGTACACTTTTATTCAGTATAAGAACTTTTTAAAAAACCAATAGGAGCTGTCCAGAAATGGTGAGAAGACTCTTGGGAAATAAGGGAGTCCCACCAATGGAGCATATGGCAAAGAAAATGATCAGAGGGAAAACAAAATGAGAGTTGGAATAGCTAAGTTCTAAGATCTGTGATCTTAAAAGAATCAGACTGGCAAATTTTGCTTTTGGAACCAACCACTACTTTTTTCTGCAATTTTTCTAATTCTATCATTCTACCTCTATTGGCCCTCCATTTCCTCAAGACCCAGGAGGGAAGCAAGATTATTGCCATGGGATACCCAGAGTCTTACGCTTCACCAGACTCACCAGCTCCCTGATCCCCCTTCTCTGTCCAAACTTTAGTATCTTGATTCCAACCAATTGTTAAAAAAATGAAGTTTCTCCAAAATTAGTCTTACTAAAGTGTAAGTGACTAAGTCATACACTTTGTGTTTTCTTGTCTGGCTACATACCTTTAAAAGGAGTTTACTGGTTTACTAGTTGTATGTTTGGTATAATCACAAGCATATAAAATCAAAGACTATGCAGGTATGCCACCCCAAAATATTCCTCTGTTACATTTGGGTTATATTGAGGTAAAGCCATTGAGAACCAGCAGACTTCAGAAAAGCTCTAAAAACAGTGTGCTATTTTCTTTTTGTTAAGGAAATTTTCATTGATAAAGTTGTATCCTGTAAAAGGTATCTGCAAAAGGTGTCTCCCCCTCCCTAACCAGGAGAAGGATTCTTAACAACTCTAACTAAAGGAGAAGGAACTTACTCAATCTGTATAACAAATCTTACTAAATAACCCTTGTTTAGGACCCTTCTTATGGGGTGGGTGACCTTTCATAACTCACTTCTCCTGTCCAAAATATGCAACCCCCCTTACCTTTGTTCAGTGTCAGTGGTATATCAACCCAAATTCTAAGTAGCCCTTCACATTGCTCATCACTGGGTTTACATGTCCAGGCGCCATTCCCATGTTAAAAACTTCTGTTTGTTCTTGTTTTCTTAATCTTCCTTTTGCCAGTCTAAGGTATAAGGGCCCAGCTGGAAAACCCAGATGGGAATTGGAAGGGATATTTTTTCCTTCCCTTAAAATTGGAAGAAACAATAATTTTTAGCATGGTAGGATTAGTTTTCTTTAACTTTTCTTAAATACTACTTTTATGTATAATCAAAGACAAAAGCATGAAACTAATATGCTAAAGCTCATTCTGATCAGAATGTGAGTGAAATGAAGAAGAGGAAGCCCCTTTGCTACCAGATAAAATTTCATTCCTTTCCA
Organism: Uropsilus gracilis; assembly: GCA_004024945.1. NCBI lineage: Eukaryota > Metazoa > Chordata > Mammalia > Eulipotyphla > Talpidae > Uropsilus > Uropsilus gracilis. The sequence continues at coordinate 47,190 of PVHY01008123.1, forward strand.
GAGGTCTTCTAGTCTGATCTCTATTAAATTTTCCTAGGGAGGGTGGGGAAAAAGGGTGTCTGTTTGACCTAAGAATTTGTCCAACCTGAGGTTATTTATCACTTCAGTATTTCCCTTGTACCCCCTTCTTCACTCCATTCCAAAGAAAGTGTTTTTGCTCTTAATGATTTCAGTTTTAACTATAGTAAGTTGGGGGGGGGTGTCTTTCCAGACCATTCTCAGCTGGGTAGCATCTGGACAATGATTTGATGCATGGGGTGAAGAAGAAAACAGTCCAACTTGGAGGGAAGTCAGTGAAAGGGCAGAGGCAGTTTTCATCAGGCAGGAGATAAAACACTCCAAAGAACAAGAATAGGGTTAAACTATAATTTGTAGGTTTAGAGGTAGAAGGTTAATGTCCAAGGTACAAGTGACTTGAGTGGGAAAGGATAAGACAAGATTGTAATGTGCTATCTGTTAATAAGAGGGCAAAGACATTTCCTGCTTACAGGAAAACATGTTCTTCCTTATTTCCTAGACTAGTTCTGGTCAATGGGCTGGGAAGAACAGTGATTGGTGTCACCTCCAGGTCAAACCAACTATTTAAAAGCTACTGTCTGGCTCTCCAGCTCTCTCTGGTCCTTGTGTGGAAATGGCAGAGCCATGAAGCTCCATTGTCCTGAAGAGACAGAACTAAATGCTGAGGCACTAGCCTGCAATGGATATCAGGTGAGTGAGAGAGTCTTGTCTTTAGTTCAATATACTGAATGTTTGTACCCTCCTCTCCTCAGAAAAAAAATCATAGGTTGAAATCCTAGCTCCTTCAGTGATAGTATTAGTAGGTGGGGGTTTTGGGGGTAACTAGGTCACAGCATTAGTGAAGACCTCTGACAGATCCTTGCTTTCACCCCATGACGTTAAGGTGAAAAAAAAAAAAAAGCTGTAAATGAGGAAGTGGATGCTGACCAGACACCAAATCCATGATTTTATGAGCTTGGGTTTCCCAGTTTCCAAAACTGTAAGAAAGAAATGTTTGTTGTTTATTTGCCATCTAGTCTGTGGTATTTTGTTATAGCTGCCTGAATGAACCAGGATTTAAGCCACTGAGTCTTGGGAGTCTAGATTATTATTATTTTCACTGCAGCAAAATCATGACTAATACAAAAGGCACTGCAACTGTAGTATTACAGAAGCCACAGATTACATGGCATTCATTCCTAATCTGGAGAGGCTGAAGGGAGGACAGAGGGACATGCTGAATGAATGCAGCTGCAGCAGCAGGAGTATCATCCACACAGACTAAAGAAACCAGGCCCATGTCAAAGGCTCCCAGTAGACGTTCTGGTGAGTGGAACCACATGAAAGTGAGAACATGAATGCCTGGCTGCCGCTCTGCATGTTGAACTACTTCATCCGCACAATGCTCCCAGAGAGTTTTGGCTTGAAAGACCAGGCCATGGTCAAGGCAAGTGCAGAGACTGGTATGGGTGAAAAAAATCCATGTTTTTTTCCCAACAGCTTTATTAAATCTAGCCTTCAGAAGCAGAAACAGAAGAAGGGGTGTAACAATGTAAAAAGTGGATTGAGGCACTCGAGGGGTAAAGATCAACAGCTTAGCATTATTTTTCATCAAAAAGTGCAGAAAAGGTAGGAATTCAAGGAAGGCAGTAAAAAGGAATG
>PVHY01008123.1:48948-63526 GCA_004024945.1 Uropsilus gracilis
AAAAAAAGAAAACAAACAAAAAACAAACAAACAAAAATGTCTTATTGGACCAGAAAGTCTGTGATTTCTGAGACAGTCCTACCTAATCTATGGTGCATGTAGTATGGTAGTTAAGCCTGTGAACTCTGTAATAGGAGTGGCACAACAGGCCCTGCTACACACTCTGGCCTTGACTAGTCCTGTGACCTTCCTCTGGCCTTGGCTAGTCCTGTGACCACCATCACCCAGCCTGTAAAACAGGAATAAGAATACTGCCTATCTCCAGTGGTTGTTTTGCCCCAGACTATATTCAGAGTGTCTCAAGACTCATCCCCAATCAGCAAATAATACAAGGTTCTCAAAATTCCCTCCCACCCTCCCTCAGGGTTAAGGGCCTCTCAGAAGATTGAGGAGACTTTCCTATGCATAGCCAGAAGCAGACAGATGACCTGTTTATCGGTTTTGTGAAACAGAGGCAATTACTTTCCCTGAGCGATCCTGCTGTTTGATCTGTAGCACAACTCTGGAGTCAAAGGTGGGAGGGTTTATACTTCATTCTTGATTATGAGCAGGAATGAGTCCCTGGGGGCTCATTCCCAATTAGAATTATGGATGTTCTCTCTTTGCCCTGCATCCCCAAGATGCCTTTCTGCTTCACACATGTGGGCATAATGCATTTGCTTTCTGCTTCCTTAAATCATTAATAACAGGACCATCACAAGCTTAATCAATTCCATGCCTCATGCTGTATGAGTGCTAGCTATCTGGTTGGTCTTGAATTATGACTTCTTCACATCCCATAGCGATTACCTTCATAGAAGAAAGAGCACCAAAGGGAGCCTGGTGCAGAGAGCAGCTGCACACAGGTGGCTCCAAGCACTCGTTCTGGGACAGCACCACAGGCTTGGATTCTACTTTTACCCCATCTCTTGTTTCCCTCTGGATTTCTGTTTCTACTCTTGTATTAAAAAAATGTTTGAAATGTTGAAAAGTCACTTATGTTCAAAATAAACAATGACCTCACTACCTGTGTTTTGTTCTGTTGGATTACATCTGAAAACTAGATGTACCTGGAAAAGCCAAACTATATCAATGCTGTGACAAGAGTTTATTTTATAATTACATTTATTTATTTTCTTACATCATTGTTCATGTTTATACAGTGCTTGAATTCTCCCCTCAGGTGTAGTCCTCATAGTTCTTCCAACATCGCAGCACCCATGACCCATCACCACAGTCTCTTGTGTGTTTCCCTTTCCTTTGTTGACCCCTCTCTCCCCTTCCCTGCTGTGTGCCTCTGATTTATGGTCAGCTTGCAAGTTTTATCTTTGTTCTGACCCTTTGTTTGGTTTTTACAAGAGTTTTGTTGTTGTTGTTGTTGTTTTTTGAGACTAAATCTTGCTATGTTGCCTGGAGAAGCTTCGATCCTCAAGCAATCCCCAACCTCAGCCTCCCAGCGCTTGGATTACAGGTGCATGTCACCATGCCCAGCTTTGGTTTCTACAAGAGTTTTGACATTTATATTAATGTTTTTTTGTTTTTTTTTTTGAGACTAGGTCTCACTATTTTTTGCCCGTGGAACCGCAGGCTCTCGTTGCCCGGGGTAGCACAGACTCAAGCAATCCCCAGCCTCAGCTTCCCAGCTAGCTGGGATTACAGGTGCTCACCACCACACCCAGCTATTTTTTTGGAACGAGGTCTCACTACGGGCCCCAGGTGGGACTCGAACAGCGATCCCTAGCCCCGGCCACTTCATAGGCTGAAGCTTACAAGCACGAGCCACGGTGCCTGGCCTTATATTAATGTTAATATTGCAGAAGAAACCCACTCAGGCTGACAGATTTTTGGTCTCTGGTCAGTACAAAGGATGGAAACAAGGCATCTTTGTAATCATTCAGATATAATTAGATTTTCCTATTTCAGTGCATCAAACCCTTTAAAAAAATTGGTCTCAAACAGGAATAGCTCTCGAAAGAAAAGAATTAGGAAAGGTGTTCATTCATTTTCTTTGTTCAGAATATCTGAGACAGCATTTTTGACTATTACAAAAATTTATTTAATAAAATGTTCAATAAAAAAATGTACATGACCTGATTTTTATATCACATGAAAAGATGCTGTGGAGCTGGGACATGTGGAAGCAGTGGATTCCTCCAGTGAACTCAGCCTGTCTACACCTGTCACAGGGCTATGACATGGTGATACTATGTCATTGCATCACCATCACCCCTCAACTGTCCCGCAGTCCACTGGTGGCCATTTCCACACACCATCTATCACAAGAGTAGAATGGGATCAGATTCTATTAAGTATTCTTTGCACATGGCTGCCATCCTTTGATTTCATTGGTAACTTCTTGTCCCTACATTTTTTTCACCACAGGCGGGGGAACTTTGCTCATGGGGTCCACTCCACAAGGTCAAAGATGTCTCTAGATGAAATCTGTGGCCTCATTTACACAGGTTCTACCTTTTCTGGGTTAGGCAAGTCATTCCCCCTCCTGAACCTCAGTTTCCCCACCCCAAATAGGAGGGTAACATAGTTCTTACTCTAGGGAGTGGTTGTATGATAAAATTGCTCTGAATAAATTACTTTGTGCTTAACAAAGCACAACCTTTCAATAAATATATAACCTTTCAATAAATTATTATTCCTTTCTATGTAATAAAATGATAATTATTGTTCTTTAAAAAGTAATCTTTAGACCTACAGACCATCTTTATGTAGATACTTTCCAGATGTTTCCCCATAAACCTGAACATGAGAAAAATCTTCCATTGATCACAGCACATTTTCTCTGTATTGTTAACTGCTGTCAGATCCATCACTGTACCACACTCATCTTCCTTTGAATCCCTCTGTTCATTATCATTATTGTCACAGTTTGTTAGGTGTAAAATTTTGTTACCTATAGTAATGAAAAACAACCAACCAAACAGCTGACATTTATTTACTATGTGCCACACACAGAGTTAGATTTTTATTGAATTACTTTATATAGACCTCACAACAATCTTATGGCATACCATTATTATTCCCATTTAGAAAATATACAAATTGAGATATAGTGATGTCAAATAACTTGTCTACGGTCATATAACTAATAAGCAGCTGAGCCAAGAATCACCACCATGTCTTCTGAAAACAGATCCATGCTCTTAAGCACTATTGTTACTGTTTTATCATCCCTATCTATCCCTTGTTAATTATATATAGTTAATTGTCAAATTGTGTCAGCCTAAGAATTTTATCATAAACATTTTTTTGCACACTTTAATCCAGAAAAGCATACTCTCAAACCTTGATCATTGGTGATGTCAGCATTCTCCTAAATGGGTTTTTGTTTCCAGTTTCTACCTGTCCAATATGCTTTCCAGATTGTTACTTGATTCGTCATTGTCTAAAGCATAGCTCTCTCCATGTACCAGTATAATCTTGAATAAACTGACTCATTCTTTTCATCTGGTTGTATCTCTGTAAAGTGAATTAGATGACCTCAACAGTTTTTTTTTTTTTGAGCATTTAAAGATATTTTCTCTCTCTCTTTCTTTCTTTTGAGACTAGGTCTTGCTATTTTTGCCTGGGGAACCATAGGCTCACGTTGCCCGTGGTTCCACAGACTCAAGCAACCCCCAGCCTCAGCTTCCCAGGTAGCTGGGATTACAGGTGCGCGCCACCATACCCAGTTAATTTTTGGGACTAGGTCTCACTATGTTGCGGATGTCGAACCCGCAGACTCAAGCAATTCTCAATCCCAGCCGTGCTCCATAGGCTTGTGCTTGATGGCATGTACCACCATGCCCGGCTAAAAATAATTTTTTATTTGAGAGTTTTAATGCATTTCTCAGGTCACTGTCCTATCCCAAAGCTTCCTATTTTATTTCTGAGCATTCATTAATTCTTACTGATATACATGATTTTAATGATTTATATATCTATATATCTTATATATGGGATGGATGGGAGACACATGTGCACACACATACACACACTTTTAAAATTAACTACTCATCCTCCCCTTTCAAAATGTGTGTGCAAGGAAAGCTATGGAAACAGATACCTGTTTTATTGCATTCATATCCCTGGTGTTTAGAAAAAACTGGCATAAAGGTGAAAAGCCAATACATACCTGAAGAAGATCACAATAAATAAGAGGCCCATCTCTCTGCCATCCAAGAAGAAAAACCACCAGACTAGTGACAAGTTTTGAATGCTGCTCTAAGAAGCTTAGATCTAGAAGTTAATGGAAAACTGTTGAATCTTTGGAGTAGAACAGTGATCTAAGAAATGTCTTACAATTCTACAATTTAAAGCTGAAAGTAATCTTTATTAGCACATGGACGAGTTCCTGCTCCAGAAATCCTGCTAAGGGATTTCAGTTTCTGCTTGAAAGCTCCAAGAATAGAATTCATACACTCAGATATCAGACCACTGGTCTTCCACCCTCCTCCTGTTAAAAAACCAAACCAAAATAAAAACTGCCTATTAACTACATTCATTTCTCTCCCAAATAATAAGAGACATAAGGTTTAGCAGACTACACCAATAATATCAACTACACTATAAAGAAAAAAGAGTGTCACTTGTTTGTTTTGACAGTATGGGGGAAGCTGTATAGAGGAGTTTGGATTCGCAAAAAGATGGTCAGTAGATAAGCCATGAGGTATTAGGAGATCCAGGAAATGACTAAGAGGAAAGGATACAGAAGAGAGGGGAAAACGTTTGAGAAATATTAATTTCAGGTGTGGACTATAATGATTTGGTATTCTTAAGTATTGCTCAATGATCACAATAAGTCTAGTTAACATCCGTTCCCCACACAGCTACAAATTTTGTTGATGAGGTTTTTAAAGATCTCTCAATTTTCAAAGATACTACTTGAGATTTTTAATTCTTTTTTTCTAAATGTTTTCTAATTTTACATTTTATATTTAAATTTATGATCCATTTTGAGCGAATTTTTGTTTAAAGTGAGAGATTAGTTAGAGGTTCTTCCTATTCACCTCCAAATGCCCAAGCACCGTTTGTTGAAAAAGATTCCTGATTCTACCGTAGTAACTTACCCCAACTTATTCCTCATTCCTCAAAGTCAGGATATTTTTACAAATGTGTATCAGATGATGCCATTCTCTGCTCAAGCCTCTCCCGTGGCTTCCTACCACAACATAGTTTGGCCCCTTTACAATGCATCTTCTGTCACTAGCTGTCTGTCTATCAATTACACTTTGACCTCAGGTAAATCACTGGACCTGATTCCTCACTTTAGCAGGTTTAGTTTGTTACCACTTTTTCGGAGAGACTTCCCCACCAACCTTTTAAAGTCGTTGATTTCCAATCTCTCCCCCTTGCCCCGTTTTTTTTCCCTTACAGCACTTATATAATGAGACAGATTATCTATTAAATTGCTCGTTTGTTTATTGTTTGCCCCCGATTCCCAATCCCAGCGGAAGCACCAAGAGACTTTACTGCTAGATCTCCAGGGCTTGGAATAGTGCTTGGTACACAGTAGGTACTGAAAAATTTATTGCCGACAGGCTGGAAGGAATTAGTAAGTGTAAAATGAGAAGGACATGTTTACTTCTAGGTCAGGAGCTGGCTCGAACTTCAGGCAAAGTGTGAGCGCCACCTCTCGGGTAGCCAATTTGCTTGCAATTCAAGGAGGTGAATCAGAATCTTTAAAGCGGGGGGGGAAGGAGAGAGCCGCCAACCGGAAGAGTACGGAAAAGCAGTGCCGGAAGTTAAACGCCGGAAACTTGCCCCTTAGAACGACACCCGACTCACCAGAGGAAGCGTGGGCGAATGGTGTTCTGCAAAATGGGCTCTCCGGCATCTGGTCCAGGAAGAAACGTTCCGGGAATGCAGGTGACAGGAACCACGTGGGGGACGCGGCGCGCTTCCGGTGCCGGTGGCTGCAGACTGAGTTCTAGCCCCAGCAGCTGGAAGGGTAAGTAGGGTTCGGAGTCCTGAGAAGAAAGGGAGATGAGTGGGGTTTAGGGAAGAATGAGACTAAGGGAACTTAAAACTTCTGTTTTAAGGGGGGACGAGAGGGATCGGAAGCGAGGGAAGGACGGGGGAGTCCCTGTGGACAGGGGCAAACCTGTCAGCACACGTCCCACGCCACGTGGACTTGCCTTTGTCCGTGAATTTGACTCATCAGGCCGCGAGAAAGGGGTTGTGCTGTGTGTGTGTGTGTGTGTGTGTGTCTCGCGTGCAGTGCTAGGCACGGAATTGGCGCTCAGTACGTGCCTGCTGAATGAATGATAGTGGCTGTGGAAGGACATTTATAGGCACATTTCTGGGTCTTTAGTCCCATTTTGTTCTGGGAAATCATGTCTGTGTCCACCTTCCGGGGGTAGTTCTCCATACTTTTTCTCTTTGGAGGAGGGCAGAGTGGTGATCATTTATGACATTTTCTTTGCTCTTATTTAGTGGTAGGCCCTGATGTTAGTCACCAGGGACAAAGAGATAAACCATCCCTTTATGCAGACCATAGAATAGTGGTGAGACAGATGGACACAAAATCCAAGCGCATCTTTAATGTGCTATAATGAGAGGTTAACAAAAGTACAAGAAGATCACACCTGGCGGTGGCGCTGCTATTCACCTTAGGAATTTTCTTTCAAGGTGAGGGACTTGGTTCTTTCTCATCTTGTGGAGACAGGCAGGCCATAAGCTTAGTTTTCTTTGGTGAAGGAAAGGTTTTGTCCTATAGGCTTGCATTGGGCATGATGTCCTAAGTCATGATACTACTAAAGCCTCTAGTCCTCCCATAATCCACCTTATAGAGGTTGGTTAAAATACCCATTACTTATGAGTTAGCATAAATTGCGTAGGGTTAACAAATCTGGATTTTGGTCCTTATTCTTGTGCTCTTGATCTATTTGTAAAGTAAGGGGAATCGTAGTGAAATAATTTCTTAACTTCTTCCAGTTCAAATACCATGACTGTGACAGTAGGTAAAGCCATATTTTCATACTGCTTTGTATTAGAGGTCACTTTTACATTGCCAGTGTCATTTCTCTCATCTGGATAACTGCGAAGGATACACACACTAGATACTTAATAGAAGCTTAGTAAATCAAGTAGGATAGAAATTATAGTCCCTGCTTTTGAACCCTTCCTTAGTCTGAGGTGTTAGTTCACTGAGGCTGGGACTTGAACAGGAGTTGGATTTTTTTACTTGACAGATTTAAACCAGCTTATGGAGTAATCCACTTGAGAAGGATAATGATGTAGGCAGGATACTCAGTGCTGTTTCATTCCCCCTGTGTATCCTCAGGACCATGGCCAACAGTGAGCGCACCTTCATTGCCATCAAGCCAGATGGGGTCCAGCGAGGCCTTGTAGGCGAGATCATAAAGCGATTTGAGCAGAAGGGATTCCGCCTTGTTGCTATGAAATTCATACAGGTATGTGGTCTTGATTCTTCCTATTTCTAGTTTAGTGCATGGGAACATTGTTTCCCCCTCCCCTTCCTTTTTAGTCTTCCCCATGTAGGGTGAGCACAAGTGGCCTGAAACCTGGAAACTCCTCAGTGACCTAGCGTCATAGCTGCATCTCAGAATAAGCCAAGTTTGGCCCTTTGAAAAATAGCTTCCTTTTCTCCCTACCAATGCAGGCTTCCAAGTTGTTACAGCATTGTGGTTTCTGACTTAAAGCCCTGGATGTGCTTGAGCTGGCCTTGAGCTTCTGAGCAGATCATTTTAGAGAAGCCCCTCCCACTCCCTTGATCCAGATTGTTTTTCAGCAAGGAAGTTTTTCCATCATCTTTTGCCACCCACACAGTTTCTAGCACATGGTAGGCATTGCTGGGAATTGGGGGGAAATTGATTTTGTCCTCAGGGTGGTCCACCTGCAGTAGCACAGCAGAGAACACACACATTTGCAGGACACATATAAAGCTATGTTTTAAAAAATGTGAGGGATTGATTGGCAAAGGACCCTTCCTCAAACAGACCTGGGGAATGCAAATTCAAAATCTCAAAGCAAATGAATTGGGAAATGATCTTTTTTTTCTTCCTAAGAGTCCACTTTGGCCTCTCCTGGTACATTTCAAATTGATTTTGATTTTCAATTTAGTCCCTAGGTGTGATGATTTAGAAAAAACTCATTAGTATGAAAGGGAGTAGACTAATGGTGGGGAAAGCCTGATGGAGTGAATAGAGCCAGGTGTTTGGCAAGCGTTGCTTTCCAGTTTGCATATTAAATTAGGCTTTGAAGAGAAAGTGAAATGAAAGTATTGAAAATATTTACCATGTGCTGGATACATTTCCTCAGCTCATCCTCACAGCAACCCTGAGAGGTACTTTGTCAGTTGTTAATGTTAGAGAGACTTGGAGAGGTTAAATAATGTGCCTGAAACCACTAGTGATGCAGCTGGGATTTTAGTTTGGGTCTTGCTGACCCCATATGCATACATTTTCTCCCTTACATTGTCTTTCCTGTCAAGGATATAGGTTGGTGAGGCATGGGAGGAGGGAGAACTGTCAAGAGTCTACAGGGATATTTAAAGAGGAGGAGAGGAGAAGGGTAAGGATGAGGGGAAAAAAAGGACTGACCTGTTTTGCAGACTAAAGATAGTCAGAAGCAGTATATGGAATTCAGAGAGTGTTCTGGCAAGGGCCGCTCAAGCCAGGGTGTGTTAGACGCCTCCCCCTACAAGCCTTCTACTTGGATTGGATGGGATGAGTGAGGGTAAATTGTTAATGGCATGCTCATGTGCTATGTCATTTTGCTTTGGCATGTGATCACCAACTGATGGTGAAGGATAGGATGCTCAGTATGTGCTTTTCTGCAGGCAACCTCCACATGTGTGTGTCACCAAAGTGGCAGTGTTAATGTTACTTGTGCTACACAGTACTAGGGAACTGATCTCTGACAAGCATCTTTGCCCTGATCAAGAGACAGGAATTGCAAAGCAAATGGTCAGCTCTCCAGTGGCCTTGATCTGTTCTCACATACCAGGCTGGCAGTGCAAGAGAGTCTAGTTCATTCTCCAGCAGAATTATTTATTGTTAGATGTCATGTACTTTGGGGTGGTTTGCAGATATCTGTGGACATTGCATGGCACTGCACCAGGCCTTTATCCTTTGAATAAATGTGACTAAATATTGCTGAGAAATGACCTGCATTACTTGCCTCTTAAATGCTGAGACCACCTCCTGCACTGCCCTCTGACATTTTAGTTGAGGCTTGTCCTGGGAGTGGGATTCATCACACTAGTGGTTTCCTTTCTAAATCAAGATCACTGAGTTTGATTCTAATGTTCTGATCAAAATGACCCATGGGGGAAATTTGGTATAAAGTGGAAGTACTTTTAGTCCATGTCACTGCTCCCTCTGATAGTACTGAAAAAGTGACAAGAATCAGTGAGTTGAGAGCTCAGGTGTTGAGCAGCAGCATGCTTGTGTGTGAGATAACTGGACTGCTGGTTCTTAGATAGTTTTGGGGTCAATTCTCATTCTCTCCTGTGGACTAGGCTTCTGAAGACCTTCTCAAGGAACACTACATTGACCTGAAGGACCGTCCATTCTTTACTGGCCTGGTGAAATACATGCACTCGGGACCAGTGGTTGCCATGGTAAGTGTGGGATATTGACATGAGTCATTTAGCTGGGAGTGAGGATGAATGTTGTTTTTCCTGTTTCTGGACAGATTCTCAATGATACAGCGGGTGTTGGGAGGAATTGACAGACTATGAGCCAGCTCTCTGATGAGTTAAGATACGTATCTGATACATATCTGATGAGTTAAGATACATATGCTTGCTGAGCTGAAGACTCATAGGTGGGAAATCAGGAGAGAGAGAAAGAGAAAGAGAGAGAGAGAAAGAGAGTGAATAAATCTGGTGAAATGCACAGAATAAAATAGGATGGTGCCAGGCATGGTGGTGCGTGCCTGTAAACAACAGCCTATGGAGTTGCAGCTGGGACTGGGGATTGTGGTTCCAGACCCATCCAGGGCAACATAGCGAGACCTAGTCCCCCCAAAAAAAAACAGCTGTGCATGGTGGTGTATGCCTGTAATCTCAGCTACCTGGGAAGCTGAGGCTGGGGATTGCTTGAGTCCGTGCTACCACAGGCAACGTGAGCCTGCAGTTCCACAGACAAAAATAGTGAGACCTAGTCTAAAAAAAAGAAAATAGGATGGTATAATAGCAAGTGGCCCTTTTCTAGAGTCTGAGAGTTCATTGCCACTTCAGACTGGGTGGTCAAGGATGCGATTTTCCAGTGGAGACCTGAATGAGAAAGAACCAGCCATGTACAAAATCACAGTAAAGAGCATTCTCAACCAAGAAAATAATGTGTTCTCTGGGCCCAGCGTGGAGACTTTCTGAAGTGCAGACAGTAGAGTCACTGAATCCTGGAGTGTGAGAGGGACAGAGCGATGAGTTCAGAGGTACTGGCTATGATGGTCATGTGCTTCATGAGAAGCAATAGGAGGCTTTACACTTGGCATTTTGAAAAGGCCACCCTGGCTACTGCATCAGGAATGGGTGGTAAAAAGGTGCAAGTAGGGCCGAGACATAAAGCCAGAGCAAGTAGATGCTCCATTGATTTTTTTTTTGTTAGGAGTCCTAACGTGTGGGAAAGAAGAATTAGATGGAAGAGATTGATAACGATCTGTGAGGCAGCCCACAAACTGGGGACCACAGAGCATGTTCTGATCTGGTCCAATTTAATGAAGTTATGAACATCTTTATATACCTTGGCAAGGAAATAATCACAATGATCTAATAAGGAAGGAAGGAGCAACCTGATTCCTAAGTGTACGTGACATTTAGCAGGGGTACGGGTGATAATAGGAGAATTTACCTGTGGGGAAAACTCCATTATCATTTGGTCATATGTCTCTTGGGACATTCCAAAGAGGTTATGAAGCTGGTCACAGGCGAGGGATTGCTGTTGCCCACATTCTAGTGTGCCAGAGGGGGCGAAAAATAATAGAGAAAGATAAAAGGACTAAGGCATATCTCTCCACCTGCATCCACACCCCACATTTTTAAATGTTATCTTAAAAGGGTTTTGTTTTCAGTTCACTTTTTTTTTTAATTCCTTTCTTTTTTTTTTTTTTTTAACCTTTTCTGAGATTGAGGCTTGGAATGGTGCTGCATGCCTGTAAGTGGCAGCTTAGGAAACTGCGGCCGGGGCCAGGGATTGTGGTTCAGGTCCCACCTGAGGCATGTAGCGAGACCTAGTGCCAAAAAATATATAGCTGGGCATGATGGCACGCGCCTGTAATCCCAGCTACCTGGGAAGCTGAGGCTGGGGATTGCTTGAGTCTGTGGTACCCTGGGCAACGTGAGCCTGCGGTTCCACGGGCAAAAATAGTGAGACCTAGTCTCAAAAAAACAAAAAAAAACTTTTCTGAGATTGTTTTTCTCTAACCACTTCTTCCTTTGTCTTTGCAGGTCTGGGAGGGGCTGAATGTAGTGAAGACAGGCCGAGTGATGCTCGGGGAGACCAACCCGGCAGACTCCAAGCCAGGGACCATCCGAGGGGACTTCTGCATCCAAGTTGGCAGGTGGGAGTTGGCGCTTTTCACCCTTTTTAAACATCTGAGCTAGATGTTTAAGACCATAAGAACTTGGGGTTCTGAGGCTGGATCTGATACCATAGGCAGATCCATTTTTTAATCGAGTTATTATTTCCCTCCCACTTACATCAGTATTTGGCTTTGCGGGCTTTCTACCTTTAGTTGTCAGCATCAACATTGTGCCTCAGATCCTGTGGGCCAGGGTCCTTCTCACTGGCTGCTTCAGTGCTCTCAGGACGGATGTGGGGAGGGAGGCTTCCTCCATAGGTTAGTGACTGCTGTGGTCTAACCTACACAGAGCTCTGGCTGTTTATGCTGCCATGGTCCTGGGACCGAGGGGCTTCTGGGCAGTTTGATCCTTCTGGTCTTGGTAACGTGGCCATCTCTTTCCCCATGCAGGAACATTATTCATGGCAGTGATTCCGTGGAGAGCGCAGAGAAGGAGATTGGTTTGTGGTTTCGCCCTGACGAACTGGTGGACTACAAGTGCTGTGCTCAGAGCTGGATCTACGAGTGACCTGGAGGCAGACCTCGGGGCTTCCTCCACCCCCTCTCTCCCACGAGCAGGGGACCAGGCTATGTCTAGCAAATTGAGTTATTTCTGAGAATCCCCTTATAACTGGAGGAAGACTCTTGGCGCGGTGCTCCCTGTACAGTGTTATGTGCTACCAGATTAAAATGGCTCATCCTAACAGGCTGTGCTTCTTTAGTCACCTGAGGTAGAGTATTTATACGATAGGAATGAGCTACGTTGGTACGAAAGATCACACATGCACACCCCGTTTCTGCCTGCCCCTCCCGGCCGCTGTATTCTTGGCACCGAGCCAGTCAGCAGGCATCTGTCAAGAATCTGTCAGGTTGCCAAGACTTTACCAGGTACAGTGGATGCCTCTACCATAAAGCTATCCTTCCTGTTCTTGAGCTCTCAGGGACTCCAGGGCTGGGGGAATGTGAAAAGTTATTACCCCAACACAGAAAAGCTTGATGGGATGGTCCTGGGACCCTGGGATGGTCTCAGGTAGTGAGCCATTTGAGTTTGAAAATCCCCTGCCTCTCTGGTGGAGCCCTCCTTCTCTGGGGGTATCAGCTTCATGTCCCCCCAGGAACCCCCCAGAGCTGTCAAATGAAAGGAGCAGCACTGCAGGAATACTCATAATCTCAGGAAACAGTTGACTGCAAAATCTTAGAAAACATTTCAAAGCTGGGCACGGTGGCGCGTGCCTGTAAGCTTAAGCCTATGAAGCGGCCGGGGCTAGGGATCGCGGTTCCAGTCCTGCTCGGGGCAACATAATGAGACCTAGTCCCAAAAAAATAGCTGGGCATGGTGGCGTGCGCCTGTAACCCCAGCTACCTGGGAAGCTGAGGCTGGGGGTCGCTTGAGTCTGTGGTACCCCGGGCAACGTGAGTCTGCAGTTCCATGGGCAAAAAATAGGGAGACCTAGTTTCAAAAAACAAAAACCAAAAAAAAAACCATTTCAAAACATGTCCTTGGTCTTGGTTACAGCTCTGAAGACTATGGGGCTCACATCAATGTGACGTGCAGCTTCTCTCTGCTGCAGGAATTCGTTGTTGGCCTCAGTCACATCATGCTGGAGTTTGGGGTCTTCCAGGGCATCACTGTTTCTGACTTCGTGGGTCTGCACAGTACTCTGCTGTAGCCATGCTGGCAATGTGGGAGCTGGAGCTGCTGTGTGGTGGTGTGGGCATAGCCTCACGGGGCATAGCAGTTCTAGCACTGCTGTTCTGAAGGTAGCTCTGACCACACAAACTCAGAGACTGCCACGCTCAGTCCCCAGCCCCACTGCTCCCTGGCACTCTGAGGGCTTGCTTCTGCCCTCGCTCTGTGACTTTTACTAGACCAGAGTCCTTACGCCTGCTTCTTTGATCTCAACCCACCTTGCCTCTGGGACAGGAGTGGAAGGGGTAGACTGATGAATTCATAAAGCATTCCTTCATCCACATGGGGGGGGGGGCAGGTCCCCCACAGAGGGGCTACTCAGGACTTTTCCATAAGTGACATAGTTCAGTTTAAAAACATATGGCTGGTGTGGCTCCTGGAAGGTGGGAAGGTTCTCCCATTAATTTTATGCAAACTTCTCAGCTGTGGTCAAATATGCAAATTATACAAATTTGTAGCTAGGTTTATAGAGGTGGATTTGTTCTCCCCAAAGTGGCAAAGGCTCTGGAGATGGAGCTCTCATCCACTAGGGCTCCAGATGCTGGACCTGCTTCTGTCACCCCAAAAAACTCATTCACTTCCACCACCGACAGACCTGATTTTTACGAAAGAATCTAGAATCTTGCACGGGTGTGTCTCAGGTTGAGCTGGATAAGGCCGGCACACAGCGCTGGGTGGGCAGAGATTATCTCAGGGTGGAGACAGGGCAGCAATCTGGACTGGAAAGGACTGGGAAGACAGGCCCAGAGGGCACAGGAAAGCCTGGGGTAGCTTGCCATCTGGCTTTTGAAAGCCAGCTTCGGGTCAGAGAGTGTCATCGAATCGTGGGTGGCTGAGAGTCAGATGGGAGTTTGAAGAGAGCGCGGAGGGGACTCCTGGTGGGGAGAGGTGCAGGGGCGCCGGGCCCCGGGTCGCAGTTTGGTTGAGGGTGGCCGAGGGCTTGAACCAGGGCTCAAGTGGGGGAGAGAGAAAAAACACTGGATTTCCTAAGTGGGAAGGAGGACTTGTGGTGCATTACGGGAGGAGAAAAAGCCTAACTCTGTGCTCCGGTGGATGGTGAAGGCAGATGGTACTGACGGGCTGAAGAACTCCGGACCAGGAGTGGGGGTCGGGGGTGGTGGGGGTTGTGTGTGTGTGTGTGTGTGTGCGTGCGTGCGTGTGTGTGTGTGTGTGTGTGTGCGTCTACGTACACTGAAGTGAGGAAATGGATTTGGGACCTGCACAGTTTCACTAGCGGGACAAGAGGGTGGAGAAGTCACTTCCTGCCCCAGAGCTCTCATCTCACTTGCCTCCAGCCTCCTCTGCAAACCAGGGGCGTGGACAGTCTTCAGCTGCGTCCGGCCTCGCGGGTTGGACCGCCTAGACATGCGGGGTGTGGCCGCCACG